>CAUYRH010162022.1:0-55526 GCA_963574655.1 Perodicticus potto
TTTATTTTTATTTTTAATTTTTTTTTAGAGATAGGGTCTTGTTCTATTACCCAAGTTGGAGGGCAGGAGCATAATCATAGTTCACTAAAGCCTTAACTCCTGGGCTCAGGGGATCCTCCTGTCTCCATCCCCTAAGTAGCTGTGACTATAGGCAGGCGCGTCCCACCATGCCCAGCTACTTTTTTAATTTTTTGGTAGAGATGGCATCTCACTATGTTCCAGGCTGCTTTTGAACTCCTGGACCTCAAACAATCCTCCCTTCTTGGCCTCCCAAATTGCTGCGATTACAGGCATTGAGTTGCCACACCCAGCCAGCACATAATAAATTTAAAGAGTAGCTACCATTATTGTTATCCTTGGTAGTTAGGACTTAGCACAAATACACTACTAAAACACAGGTTTGAGTCATAAGTTATTTCCTGTGCAGAGTTAAGTATTCATGTCAGTCTCCATTTTCTTCAGAGACTCCTGTGGGTCCTCATGAATGACAATTCATCCTTCTTCCTGGGTTTATGGTGTGGCTACGTTGTGCAGGACCTAAGCAGTATGTGACTCTGTATAATTTATGGTCACTTCTTGTAAAAACTCACTAGTTGTGTTTTGTCTTATAAAATGTCATGTAGTTCAACCTTGGTGTGTTAGATCAAGGCTCATAATCATCAAGAGGAAGAAATTGTCACACAGCCACCCTCTGCTTTCCTTGTCCTCTTAGAGTCAGGAGTTAGCCCTGTTGCCCAATGGTTGGCTTTCTATAAAGATACGTGCAAGGGTGCCAAAAAAGTATGCATATTTTTAAAAAGGAAAAGATTGTATTAAGATTATAATTCTCAAGTCATCTTTGACTTCTGCATTTATAAGTGGCGTTCATCGTGACTTGTATTCATCTTTTGTTATTGGCATATATTGAGTGTTATAATTTTAACACAGTTTTTTCCTTTCTTAAAATATGTACCCTTTTTTTGGCATCCTCTATAGTGTCCCAATTTTGACTTGTATGAATAAAAAAAGGCCAGTCTTGGTAAGCCTCCTACAGTATCTACCATCGAGAGCAGCAGATGAGTGCAATACTAATCTCAGCCATGAACAGAGCAGAATGTGGTTTACTAGGTTGTTTGTCTCGTGAGGCTAAGCAGAAGCTCCCAAGCTTCTGCATGAAGGTCTTTATATCATCCTTTTAGGGTAAGGAATAGTAAGAGGGTAGGTCAGAAGCAAAACAGGCTTTTATGAGCAATTGGAAGGATGTTGGAGATTCCCGAGAGTTTCCTGTGTCTCCTAGGATCTCCACTGGAATGTCAGCAGGCTGTACCTCAGGCTTTTGGCTCCATGGAGCAGAGACAGTGGTGATCATATCCCTTGACAACAGTGCTGAGGCATGGGAGCTTTTAGTATTCATTTTCTCTGCTCCTGTAAGCCCCATAATCATTTCATATTAGACACAGGAAGCAATGTGTTTCCTGCTTCTACCAGGCAACATGTTCTTAGGATCTTTAATTCTCAGGAATTTGCAGCCAATTAAATGAATTTACTTTGATCCAGTTCCCTTTTCAAGGCAAAAGCCATGTCTCTTATTGGGAGCTGAGTGTGTTAAGTGGGAGGGTTTACAAGATAAGAAGAAAAGACAGGCTCTACCATACAAACTTTTAACTTTCATAATTGAACTGGGGAAAATCAGATAGGCTGAGAGAGAATAATAATAACTCATGTGCACAGGAATTTAAAAAGAGGATGCCGTTTAACGTAGGTTCTAGTAGTCACCAGGAAGAGAAGGAAGGTAGCGTACGCAGGAGGAACTTGTGCTTGGTTTAGTTAGGGAAAGGCAAAAGATAGCAGTTATGATCTCAATTAGATTTGGTCCCAGTTGAAGACTTTAATATCTAATTCCTGCATTGCATTGAAGTATCACATTGTGAAGAGAAACAAAGTCATGTGGGAGGGACTCAGTGTTAATGAAGGATTTATGTAGAAGGAGAAAAAAGTAGAGTTCAGGTTTTTCAAAATTGAAACAGGATCATCTTTGCTGCTGACTCCTGCTTATACATCCCCACTATCATTGTCCCTGGCTTTTGAATTCAGGGAGGATCAATGAGCACACTCTACTTCTTAACATATTTTGGGTACAGCTGGTTAAAGAACCAGGATTAAAAAATGAATTGAACAAACTAGGATTATCTTCAACGGTAGGATGCTGAGCTGTGTTTGCCAATTCCTGTTTAAGCAGTCGGGACAGGGCATTCTTGCATGAAATTCAGACACCCCTCCCTGGCAGCCTCTGTGTTAAAGTAGAGGTTGCAGAACAAGTCTGGCAGCTCTCAGCCTGAACCCTTGTAAACAACAGATGTTCATAACTAAATTCTAGGGTCGGGGTAGGGGTTACTGTTGATGCTTGAAATTCTTTGAATTTATAGGCAGCATCTCAGGGATTTAGCAAAAGGAGGATGTTGTACAGAATTGATTGGGTAGTGTACAGGTGGAAATGATGGCTCAGATGAATTCCTTGGAAGATGAGACACAGGCTATTGAGTGGACTCTGAATTGAAAGTGAGGAAGGCAGGCACAGTGAAGAAAGGCTTAGTTTCCTAGGTGTATTGACTTCCTGCCCTCTTCCCCCTCCCGTGCCCCGTTTTTATACCTGGACTGGATTTGTCAGCCTCCTCCTTACTTTTCTTTTCTCTGGTAATGGGTGGAAATGGGTGCTTTTTTTTTGGCTGGGGCTGGGTTTGAACTCACCACCTCTGGCATGTGGGGCTGGTGCCCTACTCCTTTGAGCCACAGGTGCCGCCTGAAACGTGTGCTTTTTCATCCTGCAGAGTCCTATATACACGTGTGTGCAGACACTTGGGCAGGTACACAACACAGTCTCTTCTATTAGCACTCCTGAAGGAAGTAATTAAGGTTTTTATGGTGTACTAATTAATGAGATATAATGGCTTTGTCATGGATTCTAACCTTATTTTTGTGCTTTCTCTATTAATTTTGCCAGATCTCCATTACATCATTAAATGGAGATGGGTGAAGATGATATGGCTTGTAGAGACCTGAGTGCTACCTCTTCTTTATCTCCTAGTCTCTAAGCACACATACTGAGTTTCTGGCCAGATGATGAGTGCTTAGGAAACCTTCTACCTTACAACATTGTTCAGGGAAGCCATAAGGAAAAGAAAGTAAAACATCTTTAGTAGACTTCCTTGGCACCAAAATAATGAAGACTTTATAAAGGTTTTCACCTTTCAAATGAGAAAAGCAGTTTATCAGGCCAGGGCATGTTTTTGAGCCACTCTAATCAGCCAGCAACAACTGACTTGAAAATCTTATCACATTATTTTGGGAGCTAAGAACATCTTTGTATAATTATTATTTCCCTGGAAAACAAGTCCACTACTGGCCATTTTGTCCATTAGTACAGAAAGTTTCGGGGAACACTAATTCTGGTATGTGAGGTCACTTATTCTATCAGCAAACATTTATTGAACTTTTATTCTATGTCAAGGAAGAATAAGCTACCATTTTAGTTCATGAAGTTACCGTTTAATTAAAGTATTTTAAATTTGTTTATGTATGCGCACATATTTGTTAAGTATGCCTTACTTCGAATAAGGCATAGGGTTCAAGGTTGAGGAGCCAGAATTATTGAGTAACCCTTTTAGTCATCTTTTTTACATGTGATTCAGTAAGAAACACTTAGCTTCATCCTCATTATCAACAATGACCAGAAGATTCTGTGGCAGGCTTAGGGATCATGGAGAGGCATAGGACTCAGCTCCTGCCCTTAAGAACCGTATGGTGTTGTGTGAAAAAAAGAAGGTTTATACATACTGGCATATAGTCACTGCCAAAGGAGAAATGGGAGAAATGATTTCATTCTTCTCCAGAATGGAATTTTTAAATGTTTAAAGAAAGGCCAGGATTACGCCTATAATCCTAATACTTTGGCAGGCTAAGGTGGGTGGATTGCTTGAGCTCAGGAGTTCAAGACCAGCCTGAGCAAGAGTGAGACCCCACCCCCATCTCTACTAAAAATAGAAAAATTAGCTGGGCATTGTGGCAGATTCCTATAGCCTGAGCTACTTAGGAGTCTAAGGCAAGAAGATTGCTTGAGCCCAAGCGTTTGAGGTTGCTGTGAGCTGTGAGTCCATGGCACTCGACTCCAGGGCAACTGAGTGAGACTCCGCCTCCAAAAAAAAAAAATGTTTGAAGAACAGTTGCAGGGATAGTACAAAGAATTTCTGTATATTACCATTTTATCCAGATTACTCCAAAATGTCAACATTAACACATTTGATTTATACTTCTTTCTCTTTCCATACACAAATCCATGCACATACATTTTTTTCCTGAATATACTTGAGAGTAAGTTGCAGAGATGATGCCCTTTTATCCAAGCATCCTTTAGGGTATATTTTCTAAAAATAAAGATATTCTCTTACACAATATAGCCATCAAAATCAGGACATTAAAATTTTTTCCAAAAATGTTCTTTTTGGCAAAAGAAAGTCTAAGATTATGCATCACATTTAGTTATGTTATCTCTTTAGTTTCCTTTAATGTGGAATGATTTGAAAGTCTTTCTTTGTATTTCATGACATTGACAATTTTTTGAACCTTTCAGTAGAATGTAGAATGTCCCTTAAGTTGATGTTTCTGATAGTTTCTAATATTTCCTTATGATTAGATTCAAGTTATGTCCTTTAGGCAGTAATACCACAAAAGTAATGGGCTCAAGCACTCCTTTTTGCCTCAGCCCCCTGAGTAGCTGGGATTACTGGCCCATGCCTGGCTAATTTTTTTTTTTAGAGATGGAATCTCATTATATTCTTTTCTCCATCACATCAGGAGGCACTTGCTGATGCTGTCCCATTGCTAGTGGTGATCATTTGGTTAAAGAGGTGTCTGTCAGATTTCTTCACTGTAAAGCTATTTTATTCTATGCTTTGTAATTAATTAATATACTGTGGCTAAATACTTAGAGATCATACAAATATGGAGTTACTCTTTAGCCCTTATACTTCAATGAATTTTAGCATCCATTAATAATTCTTGGTTGAAAAAATTGTTACTATCGTGATTACCAAATAATCATCTTTCTAGTTTCCACATTCCTTCTACATTTATCAGTTGCAATTTTATTATAAAAGGAAGAGCTTTTCCATTTCTCCCAGTTGTTTGGACTAAATTTTTGTTTACATTAATGTGGATTTTTCATTCAATAGTTATACTCCTTTGCCATTTTTATTTTAATGTTTACATTGTCCTAGATTTGGCCATTAGAGTCCCTTCTAGCTGGCTTCGGTATCTTGTTTTTTCCTTTTGTTTAAGAGATGGGGGTCTCACTCTGTTGCCTAGGGCAGAATGCAATGGCATAATAGTTGCTCATGGTAGCCTCTAACTCCTGGGCTCCAGTAATCTTCTTACATCAGCCTCCTGAGTTTTTGGGACTACAGGCCCATGCCTGGCTAATTTTTTTTTTAAGGGACAAGATTTCACCATGTTGCCTTGAGTGGTCTCAAATTCTTGGCCTCAAAGCAATCCTCCCGCCTTGGCCTCCCAGAGTGCTGGCATTATAGGCATGAGGCCCAACCTCTTGTTTCTTTTTGATATGTCCCATCATTATTTGGGTACTTTCTTTCTTTCTGGCACAATAAGATGGTTTATTTGCTTTAGCTCTTAAGTTGGCCATTTCTTCAGAGTGCCTTGGTTGCTTTAAGTGGGGAATGGTATTTAAAAACCATGGGTACAGAGTATATTCTTTGTTATTGGAGTGCCATTATTTATAGTCCTTCTTCTCAGACAGAGGTAGTAGATAGATGCATGTACACGCAGACACAGATGGACACAGACACACTCACACTCCTCCATGAACTTCCATAACTATTTCTCTATTTATATGTTTATCTACATTAAAACTTACGAGTTCAACAAGTTCACATCATTGTCTTAAATTCCAATCCAACACCACATGTTTTCTTCATTTTTCTCCCCTTTCTACTATTCTCTGAATGGAAAAGGGAAAAAATTGAGTGTACCTAAAGTAGTTTTAGAATCACTAACTCATTTCTCTAAAAAAGAAGGCTACTAACTTTTAACATGGATTTAGAATTCTTTTTGTTGTCAGTCTTCAGGGGCAAAGCATAAAAGTTAGTAGGTTAGTTCTCCCCACCCCCCCGTCCTAATTCATTTCGTGTTGCTCTAACAGAGTACCCAAGGCTGGGTAACTTCTAAAGAAAAGAGGTTTATTTGGCTTATGGTCGTGGGAGCTAGAAAGTTTAAGAACATGGGGCTAGCATCTGCTCAGTTTCTGGTGAGGGCATGTGGCGGAGAAGCAGGAAGGGTAGTGGGTGAGTGCAAAGAAAGCAAACATAGGAGGAAACTTACTCTATAACAACCTTCTCTCTTAGGAACTAATGCAGTCCCATGAGAGTAAGAGCTCACTCCCAAGAGAGCAGTAATTTATTCATGAAGGAGCCTCCCCCATGACCCAAACATATCTTAACACCACACCATGGCAATCTAGTTTCAACAAGAGTTTTGGAGGGGACAAACCATATTCAAAACATAGCATTCCCCAACCTCCAGACTTTCAGTTTGAAATATAATTTGGTTTATTTGTTTCTGTTTGTATTTAATTTTTTCCTCTCCAGAATAAGGCCTTGATTGACATTTTTCACTGCCAAATCTTTTCAGTTGAATAGAGATTGAGCAGTCTCAGTAGAAATGAGACATCTGTTTATCAATAGCTTAAGTCAAAGCTTTAGCAGAAGTTAGTACTGGGGCTATAAGCCAGACAAACAGCATGTACCAAGGGTGATTTTGTGGACATTTTCCCCTGCTCCGGGGCTTGCCCTGTCTTTGAGCCAGTCATCTTATGGTTTGGGCTCTATGCCAATTTCTCCTATGATTATATCTCTTAGGTTCCCCTTGCTATTCTCTGATCATCTCTTTTGCATTTAGGGAAACAAAAATCCATCTTTTTTCTCAGCTCCAGACTATGATTGTGCAGACTGTCTGGACCAGCAGCTCTTGTAGGATGCTTGATGTAGGACCTTGGGGTGATCTTGATCTGATCTCTCAGAGGTAAAGCCCCGGGGTACTCTCATTGACACCCAAACTTGCAGAACTTTAAGTCTAGCTCCTGTCTGTCATCCCTAGAATTTCTACTCCTTGGCTTTTGGCCTCTCTACTAGTTCTTTTGCATCAATTCTGACCTGGCCATTTATTCTGTCTGTCTTACAATGGCTTACAGATTTCCTTTCCTCTGCCCCATTTAACCTTCTTCCTGTGTCTCCCACACTCTGCTATTATTTCTCTTTCCTCTAGACACATATAAACTGGTGAGTACTGCTGATTCCAGCTGTTCTGAATCTTGCCTACAGTTTGACTTAAAAAACAGATGGACCAAAGCAGCCTAGATGTGCCAATTTCCACTGCATGAAAACAAATTACTGAAAAGCATCAGGAAATGTTGGAGTAGTTTGGGGGTTTCATTCTGTCTTCTCAATGGTCCTTCCTCCCCTGTTCTTGCTCTCCAACCTCATTATTCCTTGTCACTTTCCATCACCTCTTAGTAGGCCTCACTTAACAAAGGCTGGTTTTGAAAACCTTTCCCCTCGTTTTTACTGTTTCTGTGTACTAGTAGGGTTTAACCATTGGGATAGGACTGTATTGATAATCAAGTTGGGGATGTTTGTTGTTTTTCTAATTGTCTATGACCCTTTAAAATCTTCCACCTAAGACTAAGAAATTTGAGTCCTTTGGATCATATAGAGAAGACAAGGCTGGGTAGGTCAAAAAATTCACTAACCTGGAAATAAGGTAGATATTCCACTATTGACTTTATCAATGAGGCTGTAAAAAGTGCCACTGCCACTGCCAGCCCTTGCAGGAAGCCTATAGATACTTCCTGTCGACAGGGAGCATGTTCCTTGGGAAGCAGTGACATTGTACCTACACCTTTGCTTTCAGAATCCTTATTCTTGGCATTTTCCAGCTCCTTTTCCCCAGTGTTCTATAGAACACTGTTTAACTTCAGCATTTCTAGTTACCTTAAAAATAAGAGAAAAAGAATCAAGATAATGGGAACATTTTTTATGTTACATGTGTGTAAGGAAGACACTGGCCATCATTTACAGAACATCTAGAGAAAACTATTAGCATAGTCCAGTAATTATTGAGCACCCTGTAACCAGAGTACCAGACACTATAGTAACTGTCCTCCAAAGAAGTCCTTAGGGAATAGGCTTCCAGAAGTTCAGGGACTCCTAGAGTTATATACAAATTATCTCCCTCTCTCCCTCCCTCCTTCTCCCCCCCCCCCACCGTTTCCTTCTTTGGAAGAGAATGCTAGAAAGAATACTCTCAGATTTTCTAAAGGACTTGGAGTATATAATCATCTCCCAAAATTTCAGACCATTGTTCTAGAGCAGTGCTTTTTAAACTTTATGATCACAAGACACTATATTCTATACTGCAAGCTGGAATACACGTATACAGACATAGACACACACACACAGCTATTTATTAAATAAATAGCAGAGAACAACACTTTCACAAAACAATACTTAACCGTTGCACTACATGGTGTACTCTGATATTTTCTACTTTGTTCTGTTATTCTGTTCTACTAGTTTCTATTGCATATTTTGAGAAAAGCTAGGTGGCGACCTGTCAATTTATCTCTTTTTAAACCCCACTAATGGGTCGTATCTCACAGCTTGTAAAACATTGCTTTAAGAGCATTCGTTTCAAATTATTGGTGTGCATAAAATTGCCTCAGATGCTTTTCTAGAATGCAGATTCTTGGGCATCACTCCACCCCTAGTAAATTGTCATCTCTGGCAGAGGGGCATAAGAATCCACATTTAAACAAGCACTCCAGATGATTCTGATGCATGGTGAATTTGGGTCTTGAAGCCTCACACTTACAGAAAATGCTCTCCTCTAGATTTATGAGCCTGGCTGTTTAGGGCTTCAGATCACACACTTCCTTGGATACTTGGTGGATCAGCTGAATCCAGACTGAGGCTCTTCTCATGACGGAATGACCCCAATTACTTTCCACTCACTCTTGGACTTGCTAGTCCTTGATAGTCCTCTTTTTCTAATGTTTGGTATATCCCTTATGAAGGCAGAAAAGGGGTTAACTGAGGCCACAGAATAGAGAAGGAAGGAACTGAAGGGTCATTTTACAGAGTGGCTGGGGTGTGGCCCAGCTCTCCAGTAGGTGCCCAGAGCCAGTCCCAAATTAGAATGGGGTGGGATTCAAAACTGCTTTTCCTATTCACTTGCCTTTCATGTCTAACCACATGCAGTGTGTCAACATGCTTTCCGGTGCCGTTAGGCACCAGCAGTTTTGCTCCCTCTGAGTTCATGGACCCTTGGTATTCCTGTTATGTGTCATCTTAGAATAGCTCTGCACTCTGGGCCTCTGAGCATTGTCTGTTAACTCTTTTAGCACCAGGCCTTTGAGATGTAAGGGCTTTTTGGTTGAAATATAGCAGCCACCGTAATGAGTTAAGAAAATGGTTACTTGTCAGGAGATCTGAGTTCTTGCCTTGCTCCACCAGCCTGACCTCAGGCTCCTCAAGCCTCAATTTCCTCACTTAGAAAACGACAGATTTGGTCTAGATTCTAGATCATCTTGAAAGTCCCTTCCAGCTCTGAAATTCCATGATTCTATTTTTGGTATGCTCTGGCTTTTTCTCTTTGCACTTTGAAAGTCTTCCCTTTAGGTTGGCACCTATAGCTCAAGCGGCTAAGGCGCCAGCCACATACATCAGAGCTGGTGGGTTCGAATCCGGCCCAGGCCTTCCAAACAGTGACAACTGCAACCAAAAAATAGCCGGGCGTTATGGTGGGCACCTGTAGTCTCAGCTACTGGGGAGGCTGAGGCAAGAGAATTGCTTAAGCCCAAGAGTTGGAGGTTGCTGTGAGCTGTGACATCATGGCACTCTACCCAGGGCAACAGCTTGAGGCTCCATCTCAAAGAAAAGAAAAAAAAAGAAAGTCTTCCCTTTAAACCCTTTGCTACATTGGGCACAGAAGATTTGTTGAGTTGAGGAATTTCCAGAGAACCAGATGATAAGTTAATAACAAAATGTCTTTCTACGCTAAATGTGTACTTCTGAAGTAGGAAATTTATAAAACAAGTTTACCATAAAATTGGGTAATAAGGCCTAGAAATTTTGAGATGTATTTGTCACTTCAGACATGATTTTAGCCATTTTGTTTTATGGATGTGAATTAATTGTGTGCACTGTTGAGTAGGAATAATGATTGTTACAATTATAAAGAATTATGATGATAAGTGATTTGTCATTATCATTAAAACACTTTCATGTTTATAGTTTTGTATAGACATCACCTTGTTTGGCTTGATCTTCAAAAGATGTGAGTGAGGCAGGGCACTCACATGTTGCTGTCCCCCATTCTGTCTCTAAGAGTCAGAGTCTCTATGTCACTGGAGTGCAGTGGCTATTCACAGGTGTGATCCTTATGCACTACAACCTCAAACTCCCAAGCTCAGCAGGTTATCAGTCCTCAGCCTCCTGAGGAGCTGGGAACTACAAGTGTGAGCTGCCGGGCCTGGTGCCCATTTATTTTTTTAAACAGAAGGAGAAAGTAAGTGGCAGAGTTGAGATTACACTCTGGGTCCTAGTTCTGGATATTTTCCACAGAGTATGGATATGGTTTCCTTGTTTATCCGGATTCCCTAAGGACTTAAACTCAATAATTTGACCTACTAACCTGGAAATTGACTAGGGCATCTCTTACACCACACGTCTCTTTAAAGTTTTGCCAGTAAAATATCAACATGGTTAATAATATGGTGTAATTTAGAGCACACAAGCCAATGGATGCACAAATTCATTACTTAATAGCCACCCAGAGAATAAGCACAAGACACATGCTAGAGCAGTTCATTAGGCAAGATTGGCAGAGGCTGAAGATATTAACTGTTCATTAAATGAATCATATGTATTCTTTATGTGCTTAGCACTTACAGGTTTTCTTTGGCTGTGGCATCTGTTATTAGTCAATACTAAGTACCTACCCATTCTCGATGATAGGTAGTCATTGAACATTCCAAAATATACCCTGTCCTCAGGAGACTTTCTTCCAATAAATATCACAATAACACATTAACTGATAATGATGTATGCACTGATCTGATGATGATGTAGGCTTCATTCCATTTAGGCCTGAGGTTTCACAGAATCAAATTTGAATACTTTTCTTCTCCTTTCCATTGTTGTCATCAGCCAAGAAGGGGACACATTGTCCCAGGAACAGTATTCAGGAGGGGAAGACACCCTGATGGATACCCTTTCTTCTCACTGGCTTGTTGGTGGCTGGCATATTTAAGTTCTGTTTGCCAGCCAGGGGGAGTTACTGGCTGTAGATCAAGTTTCTATACTCACGCCTGGTGCCAGGGAGATGCTTGCTCCTAAGGGAGTGGTTACTGCTTTGAAAATAAGTATGTAGATTTCTGAGTGTCGTCATTCCACTTTGGCACAGACAGGTATTTATTTCTCTAGAATGAACTACCAGGGGTGAGCCAGACTGTCTGCCTCAGTCATCTCCCAAGGTTTCATTTATTTTAAAAATCTGCTAACACACATCTGTGTGTATTTTTTTCCCCTGTATGTTTGTCACGTGCTATAATTACTTATGGGGTTTCTGGTGACATCTTAATTAACTAGAGAAGTAAAAACTGAAGATATAATTGTAGAGTTGTTCACAGATTTTTCTATGAAATATGTGGATCCAACTGTCACCATAATGTAGATGGTTACAGATTCTTTTAAAACTGAGAAACATGTATAAATTCTGTGTTCCTTTGGTCATTGATCACACCTTCATGTCTTTTGCTCTTGCTGTGGTGTTTTAGTTTAATCGCATGAATTAGCTCCAGCCTTCGGATGTGATCACAGCCTATTTGGGGGGGACTTGAAGGGAGCATGTTTAATACCTAAATGAATTTCTAGGCCTAGTTCTATGGATCATATTGCACAGTCCTTGTTCTCCAGCATTTAGATTGTACCTAGAGAACACAGTAGGGTTTAATAGCCTCTTTGTTTATTCCTCTTTATAGTTCTGGGAATGCTATTGCAAGACATGGGATATAAATGTAGGGGAGATTTTAGGTCTGCAGAAGCCACAGAGACGGTTGGTGGGCAGGCAGGCCAAGTCAAGGTTTCACAATGGGTTCATCCAAACCTGTGTACATATAAGCAGCAAGGCCAGGATAAGATGTGGGTTGCAGCTGATGGGCAGTCTGCTATGGAGCAGTAAAGCTATGTCTTGATCTAGGAACTCTGTAAACATGGAATAGGCAGGTCAAAAATAAGAATGTTGATCCTTTTATCTTAGTGCACAGAACAGTGTCTGGCTTATAGTAGGTGCTCAGTTAATATTTGCTGTATGAACAGATGAAATAAAAGATCAGGAACTCAGAGAAGGAGCCTGGACAATTAGATGTCAGAAGTCTAGGTAAGAATTCTGGATGATAGAAACTCAAATCTTGGGTAGATCATCATGTTTGATCTCATGGGGTCCAAGGGCTGTTAAATGATGTGAAGAACCTCCAGCTGTCACTGGTCTGCTGTGAACACAGTGCCATGGGAGTGGTTGAAGGGAAGGCAAAATTTCTCACTTGACATAAACTGATAAAGAAATTTCTACTTAGTGTCTTCTATGGCGTATATTTGTGTGCCATTCCTAGGTCTCTGACCTTACCCAGAAGAACCTTGGTCCTATAATCATTCAGAAAATCTTTATTAAGCACTTAATGGGTATCAGACACGGTGCTAGTCCAGTTCTCCACTTCAAAGTAGATTCCTAAACTCTGGGTTCTTGGGCATGCTGTTCTTCCAAGGGTGTGGCTGGGCTCCATGGAACTAATCCAGAGCCACAAGAATCCTATTTCCCTACAGCTCTTTCCCCAAACCTGATTATAGGGGACAATTTAGACTATTTTGAGTAAGGTGGGTACACCACTGCTTGAATCCTTTCTAATCATCTGTCTAGGCTACTGAGGACAATTTGTGGTACTAACTTGTGCCTAAAAAATTTGAAACTTCATTTCTCCAGACATAGAATACATTATTTTTGCCTTTGGCAGTTTTCTCTTTCTATCGCTGAACTCTCCTGCTCTGAGCTCATTGCTGGCAAAGCTCAGCCAGAGCTGTGTAAACCGGAGAAGTGTGCCCGCCCACCTGTCTTTGAAAGGTTCCTCCAGGCTGCCACTGTACTACTGGGTCACACAACCAGTAGCCACCATTACAGGCAGAGTCTTTCAAGTCAGTTCCCACCTTGGTGATTGTTTCCCCCCTCCTTCTTTTAACACCTTCCCCAGAAAACCCAATCCATCCTCTGGCTTATCTGGGTCAGCAAGGGTCTGATTTTATGCATTGTACTGTCAGACCATAAATCCGGTTCAGCTTTGCCTCTCTATCCAGCCTGCTGCTTCTGTCAGCATCAGCAAAATGCATAATAGAGAAAATAAGCCAGAAAGGCTAATAACACTCATCTGAATAAAATAATCTCTTTGGCTGCCCCAATTCATTTCATTTTAATCAAGGTGCCAGGAGGGAATTTAGGTTAAAAATTCAGCCTCCTCCTTGTCACTAGTTCCTTGTTCAACCATCACTAAACGATCCTTTTTATTATGTGTGTACCTTTATTTATTTATTTTTTTTATCCTCATAGTTGGAAGCTCAGTAACATATACTGAATGATGTATTTAACTCATTTGGGGTTTTGTCTATCATCACAGACATGTCTATTTTTAAAAGTGAGAAGTGATATTTTTTCTAGATGTGTTGATATTTGCCATCTCTCTATATAGACTGGAGGATCTGATAGGAATTCTAAGACGGGGGTGGGGGCTCAGTGGAAGTTACTGAAGCATCCAGGATTCTGGCAATCTGGGTTCCTTTTGAATTCCTTCCTGCCAACCTCAGCACATAGTTCCTAGTGTGAAGCGCAGGACTGATCATTCTACTTTGTCCCTTAGGGAAAGGACAGTGGAAGATTAAATTCTGCTCTCCCGTTGGCATCTCCCTCACGTCTTCCCAGAGACTTACAGCTGCTTTGTTAATTGCCTGTTGCTGCTGTCTTATCCCAATCATTATTTTCTGAGGGCTGTGCATTTTCAGCAGGCTGCGATCTTGGCCCTGGCCCAGGGCCGGGTGAGGAGCATGTTGGAAATTGATGAAAACTGAGTCTTAGTTTGTTTGGAAATAAAAGTAATAATATTTCCTCACATTTGTATAGTGCTTTACTCTTGGCATAGTTCTTTGGCATCCATCATCTCATTTGATCCACACAATAGCCTTGAGAAGTGGACAGGCCAGAGACTGTTGGCCCACAAGGAAACACACCTTACTATAGGGGCAACCTCATGCCATGAGTTCCATCTCTCTGCAGAGCTGAGAACATAGCAATTATTGATTAAATGGGACCTTAGGCCAGGAGACCTTCCAGGATTTTACAGCCATGCTTTGAAGATCTTTAGGGAGCAAGAGGTACACTGACAGGGCATGTGTCCATTTTATAGATGAGACGATTGAAATTACACAGAGGCGATATGGACAAAAGATGTATAATGTAGAGGCCAAGTCACTTTATGGACTTGGCTCTTTACCCTAGATATTTTAGAGAAATCCCTCTGAGCCTTTGTTACTAAGTATGTTGGACAGACGTAATTAGTCTAAGTTGAGGGAGAAAACCTGGGCTGATGCCTTCGAAGCTAATGATTCAGCTGTGCAGATTTATCTCTTTCAGTGCATTTATAGTGATAATCTCTTCTGCAGATGCACAGGCAGCTTGTGACTTTCTGGGTCTCCTTTCTTTTAATTCCAGTCATTCCTTCTTAAGAACAGTATGATATTTTCTTGCTCTTCCTCCTGAAAATTTTTTTAAGTAAGAAAAATACTCCTGGATATTTTGTCTGCTTTTTAGGGATTAGTGTTTGAGGAGGTTTGCAGCTGTTCAGCACATTCCTAAAGGATGCAACCCTTTTCTTTAAGTGCCCAAGTATTACACAACCTAAGGCTCTGTGGGTGGGGAAAGTAAAGAGACTGTGCAAACAAATGATAGATGGAAAAGATGTAAAGACAAATTTCAATCTCCTAACCAAATGAAGTTCCTTTGGCTCCAGAGGCCCCAAGTAAAATGAGGTTGCAAAGCTTCTGGAGCAGGAAACCACTCTAGCAGAGCCTTAATATGCTCCCTATGAAATCACGTCTCGTTGACTTGCTTATTTTCCAGACTGAAATGTGTTTCATCTTTGTTCGTGTTGGCTGGGAAAATTGTCTGTATGGTATATTTGTGATCCCCTCCTCCCACATTTCCTGTACCTCTCCTGCCCCAACTCTGCCCCAAAATAAATGAATGAATTAATTAAAACACCTCAGTTGAAAGGAGGAATACATATGAAAAAGCATGCAAACTCAAAGGACCAGTGTATGAATGGCTGGAGTAGCAGCAAAAGAGACTCAGAATCCTTAGGAAACAGACAACAGTGTCTAATGCTGGGTTTTACTTGAAGCCAAAGACTCTCTTTTAAAAAATAAAAATCTTGTGTACAACCCCAATATATGAAACAGATCCAAGCAGTGTTTGTTTGTTTGTTTTTTAGACAGAGTCTCACTTTGTTACCCTCAGTAGAGTGCCGTGGCATCACAACTCACAGCAACCTCAAACTCTTGGGCTTAAGTGATTCTCTTGCCTCAACCTCCCAAGGAGCTGGGACTACAGATGCCTACCACAACGTTTGGCTATTTTTTGGTTGTATTTGTCATTGTCGTTTGGCAGGCCCAGGCTGGGTTTGAACCCGCCAGTTCTGGCGTATGTGGCTGGTGCTCTAGCCGCTGAGCTACAGGCGCCAAGCCTCCAAGCAGTGTTTTATTGTATAAATATACTTTTTTTTTTAATTGTTAATTTTTTTTAATTGTTTCAGGTTCATTGAGGGTATAAAGAATTAGGTAAAGTCCCTCTTATAATTGTGTGCCACCACCAAGAGGTGTGCCACACACCACAACCCCACATCCTCTTCCCTACTCCCCTCTCCCCATTTTCTTGTTTCCCTGGCCCCGCCCCCCGGAATTGATTTGAGTTTTCCTCTTATGAGGGTAAGTATTAGATTATCTAAGGGCTTCATATTAGAATTGAGTACATTGGATTCTTGCTTCTCCATTCTTGTGATACTTCACTAAGAAGAACATGTTCCAGCACTATCCAGGTTAATACAAAAGATGTAAAGTCTCCATCTTTTTTAGTGGCTGAATAGTATTTCACGGTATACATATACCACAGTTTGTTAATCCATTCCTGTGTTGGTGGGCATTTAGGTCGTTTCCACGTTTCGGCAATTGTAAATGAGCTGCAACAGTCTAGTGCAATTGTCCTTATGATAAAATGATTTTTTTTTCTTTTGGGTAGATGCATAGAAATGGGATTGCAGAATCAAATGGGAGGTCTAATTTGAGTACTTTGAGGATTCTCCATGCCTGTGTTTATGAACTAAAAATACTGAAATCAGGATTATGTATAAGTGTTACAGTTTTATGTCAGTTTCATCATCCAAGATATTTCTGGTTTGGATTTGGGTAGTCCAATATCAAGAAAATCTTTCATATCTTTTTTTTTTTTTGCAGTTTTTGGCCGGGGCTGGGTTTGAACCTGCCACCTCTGGCATATGGGGCCAGCGCCCCACTCACTGAGCCACAGGCGCCACCTCAAGAAAATCTTGATTCATACAGATGAGTAATTGTAATTGAGATAATTTTAAATTGATTTAGATGTTTGAAAAATAAGATGTTTTGTTTTAAAGTTGAATCGCTTGTGTTACCTAGCAGCCATTCCATTCCCCTTCATAAATATTAATTGAATAAGCCCTAACATGTGTAAGAAGCACTGCAGCGATTCATAATGAGGTGCTGTGATATTGAATCTGTGGCTTCTCACTGCCCAACCCTGGTCTACCATAAACTCAGTATAGGCCCCTGAGTCTTCTGTGGCATGAAGTTGAACCTGGCTGCTGTGTGTCAAGTTATGCGTTTGCCTATACCACTTTATCTCAGGAGGCACATGCAGGCTTGAATGAAAAACTAAGCCTGTGAAGAGCTACATTTATTTGAACCAATAACACATTGTTCAAAGGTTCTGGAGCGTATGGTGATTCTTTATTTCAGAGCTTGCATACAACAAAGCTCACCTAGAAGTCCTTAAGACATTGTGGTGGCATCTAGCGTAGAGAAACTGCATCGTGGGTCCCTTGTTCATTTGAAAGGGGATTGCTCATTTGAATGGATGTGTTGTAATTGTTTTAATTGGAATGTGATTTTCTGTTAATTCTAAAGTATCTTTGGACACAACTGAAAAGCTCCTGCTTATTGAAATCAATAATAATACTGTCCCTATCCCACTGTATGCTGTAAGGATGGAAATAAGTACATGTGATTAAAGTACTTGTGGCACCTTAAAAGTTCTTAAAATTTATTAGGCTTTTTTTTTTTTTTTGGAGACAGAGTCTTACTGTGTTGCCCTGGGTAGAGTGCCGTGGCATCATAGCTCATAGCAACCTCAAACTCCTGGGCTTAAGTGATCTTGTCTCAGCCTCCTGGGTAGTTTTTCTATTTTTAGTAGAGATGGGGTCTTGCTCTTGCCCAGGCCAGTCTCGAACTGTTGAGCTCAAGCAATCCACACACCTCTGCCTCCCAGAGTGCTAGGATAACAGGTGTGAGCCACTAGGTCCAGCCCCTCTTAAAACTTTTTAGTGTTAAGTGATAAGTCATTTTATTTTAAAGATTTCTACTTCTACCCATCCTCTTTCACTTAATCCATCTTTGTTTACTCATCCTTTCTTTTGAGTGTGCCTTGGGCATATGTACTATGCATCCTTTTCCATAGTGTCAGGTTGGTTCTGGCTCCCCTGCCTGCTCTGTGACCTGTGGTATACATTTGTGAGCTAGCTGACCCTCTATTAAAATTCCCTGTTTTATTAAAGATCTTTGTCTCTCACACTACTGTGTGACATTGGTATTTTTATAATTACTAAAGTATATAATACTATATCTTGTTCATTTAAGATATAAATGTATATACTTTTGTGGAATTGAATGATAGCATCTTTTGTATGTGTAAAAAGCTATAGGAAAAGAACTAATATAGACCACCAACCCATGTTCTCCCCTAAGAAGCCGATTGAAATCAATTGTCAATTTAAGGGTTTGTAAGATGTGCCTTTTTAAAAAGCAAGTGGCACATAAGCATTAGTGATTTAGGGTACGGAAAAATGATGCAAGGTGCAGGGGGTAAGGGTAGAGAGACAGGTTTAAAACAGTTTCAAGTTTTAATAATATTCGTTGGTTTGAAATAACTTCTTGGTTTTAGTTAGACAGATTATTTTATTTGTCTGGTGTGTTCTGAAGCCCAAGTAGGTATGGCTTGTTATTTTTTAATAGTTATTACCTCAAAGATGTGGAAACAATCCAAGTGCTCATCAATACATGAGTGGATTAATAAAATGTGGTATATATGTATGTATACCATGGAGAACTACTCAGCCATAAAAAAAAAAAAAGGTGAACTAATAACCTCTTGTATTTACCTGGATGGAACGGGAGACCATTCTTCTAAGTGAAGTATTACAAGAATGGAGAAACAAACAACACATGTACTCACTATTAAATTGGAACTAACTGATCAACACTTAATGTGCACATACAGAAATTATACTTATGAAAAATCAAGGTTGCAGGGTGGCGCCTGTGGCTCAGGGAGTAGGGCATGGCCCCATATACCAAGGGTGGTGGGTTCAAACCCAGCCACGGCGAAACTACATCAAAAAATAGCCAGGCGTTGTGGTGGGCCCGGCTAAGAGAATCGCCTAAGCCCAGGAGTTGGAGGTTGCTGTGAGCTGTGTGACATCACCGCACTCTACCGAGGGTGATAGAGTGAGACTCTGTCTCTACAAAAAAAAAAAAATCAAGGTTGCAGAGAGAGGAGAGGATGAGTAAATTCACATGTAACAGGTACAAAGCATATCATCTGGGCGATGGGCCCACTTATAACTTTGAAACAAATGCTAAAAAGCCCTTTATGTAACCAAAAGTTTGTGCCCTCATAATATTCTGAAATAAAATTTAAAAAAATTAAAAAGGGAAAAAAAGGCTTGGCATTTGTGGCTCAGCGGGCTGAGGCACCAGCCACATACACCTGAGCTGGCGAGTTCGAATCCAGCCTGGGCCCACCAAACGACAATGACGGCTGTAGCCAGGAAATGGCCGGGCGTTGTGGCAGGCGCCTACAGTCCCAGCTACTTGGGAGGTGGAGGCAGGAGACTTGCTTGAGCCCAGGAATTGGAGGTTGCTGTGAGCTGTGATGCCACAGCACTCTATCCAGGGTGACAGCTTGAGGTTCTGTCTCAAAAGAAGAACAAAAAAAAAGGAAAAAAAAAGAAAAAAAAATAGAAAAGAAAGAAATAATTATTACTACAGAATTGAAAAAGCCTTTTTAAGTGAACTCTTTTTTTTTTTTTTTGAGACAGAGTCTCAAGCTGTCGCCCTGGGTAGAGTGCTATGGCATCACAGCTCACAGCAACCTCAAACTCTTGGACTTAAGTGATTCTCTTGCCTCAGCCTCCCAAGTAGCTGGGGCTACAGGCACCTGTCACAACACCTGGCTATTTTGGGGTTGTAGTTGTCATTGTTGTTTGGCGGGCCTGGACTAGATTTGAACCTGCCAGCTCCTGTGTATGTGGCTGGCGCTCTAGCCGCTGAGCTACAGGCGCCAAGCCTCTAAATCAGTGGTTCTCAACCTGTGGGTTGCAACCCACAGGAACTATATTAAAGGGCCGCAGCATTAGGAAAGTTGAGAACCACTGCTCTAAGGAAACTCTTAATGCTTTATACACTGCAGTGCCTGGCAGTCTTCAGCCCTGAATAGAGGCATCGCTGATTCAAGAACAAAGCCACTCTCAATTCACTTTTTTGGCATTAAGAGTTTGACTAGAGCCTCAAGTGGAACTTTCCTCATCTGCCAAATGTAGTTAAAACCCCCCACCCCATCAGGTAGTTGTGAGGTTGAAATTAAACAACATGTGTACAGAGCCCAGTCATATGCTAAATATATATAGTGTCCCTTAATAAATAGTGCTATAAATGATTCCTACTTTCTGTTTCTCTCCTTAAAGAAATCCAACTTCCAGATGCAGAACTTTGTATTGCTTAAATTAGTATGGTAAACTGAGGAGATAATCAGTAATTCTTTTGGACCATTCTTTTTCAATGTTTTCATTAGAAATAACCATCTAGTTTTAGTACTTGACTGCCCCACTCACACTGTAGACAAGTTAGGAACACAGATGTTAGATATGGTTTGTATTCTTGGTTTTATGGGACATGAGATCATGACTCAGTCAATAAAACCGCCTTATATATATATTCCATAGCACTCAAGAGTTTTTAGTAACTTTTTCAGGGCAAATATCTCCAAAATTGTCTTCATTGAATCCTCCGGTGGATAAATTTGTGGGAGTTTAGTCTGTCCTGCTCTAGACAAAAGCTCTAACTTTTGTCTCTAACCCTAGAGACAAACCAAATGACTTGGTAAGGTTATGGACTTCGGAGTCAGAGAGCCTATACTTTTTCCAGCCAGACAATGCAGAACTGTTGTTCTAGTCCCTGACACCCTTTTACTTGTTGTTTGACTCTTACTAGCTGTGGGCAAGTCACACCTTCTCTGAGCCTCAGTTTTCCAATCAGTAAAATGAGGATAATAGTAGTCTTTTCTTATGATTAAGTGATGGAGCTTGGATGAGATAATACATATAAAGCAGTCACCAAGTTCTTCAAGCATAGTAGGTGCTCAACAGATAATTCTGCTTCGCCTCTTCCTTCTCTTCCCCTCTTCCTTTCTCTTCTCTCTCCTTCTTGTTATTCTTACTTTCTCCCTTTTTCTCCACTCAGTTTTTAGAAAAGGAGAAAACTAGAGAGATGGGCTTCAGAATAAAGATATTCTTATTTCTGTTTTGGATTTGATTGCTATGATTTGATGACATGGACTATAGTTGTAGATGTTGGGCCTTGCTGCTTACCAACAATAACTTTTTTTTTTTACTTGCTGTTTCCCTGCAGGAAGGATCAGAATGTTCTCTCTCCCGTCAACTGCTGGAATCTCCTCTTAAACCAGGTGAAGCGGGAGAGCAGGGACCACACCACCCTGAGTGACATCTACTTGAATAATATCATTCCTCGATTTGTCCAAGTCAGCGAGGACTCAGGAAGACTCTTTAAAAAGGTATAGAGCTATTCCTAATAAAGGAGGTTCTTGGGTGGAGCAATGGTACCATCTTATAAATAAAAGAAAGAATACCTTATTGGCCCACTTGAAAGGCTTTCCCACTGGTCATTTCCCGACATACTTGTGCAGAAAAAAATATTAGAATTGGCCTTTTTTTCTTCCTTTCTAAGCTGAATTAGTAGTAGCCCTGGGAAAGTAACCATTTGCAAGGTGCAGTCTCAGGACCATTAGTCATATGGTGCATATGAATAATATGTGCATATGTTAATAATAACTGTGTTTTGGGAAGTTTTCTTAAAGTAAATTGTGAGGCTGTTGAGCTTTGGGAAACTTCAGTGTCATTTTTCATGTTTTTCTCTTCTAGTTCATTTAGCAAATTCATGTAAGTTTATGTTTTTGCTTAAGTTTTGTCTTTGAGTTCTCATCTTGGCCAAGATGGACTCATGAACTAGGCTATTCTTGTCAAGACTTATTTTTATCTTTGGGTCTATGAATGTTTTTTTTTCTTTTTTCTTTTCTCTCTCTCTCTCTTTTTTTTTTTTTTTTGTAGAGACAGAGTCTCACTTTATCACCCTCAGTAGAGTACCGTGGCATCACACAGCTCATAGCAACCTCCAACGTCTGGGCTTAAGCGATTCTCTTGTCTCAGCCTCCCGGGCGGCTGGGACTACAGGCACCCGCCACAATGCCCGACTATTTTTTTGTTGTTGCAGTTTGGCCAGGGTCGGGTTTGAACCAGCCACCCTCAGGACCGGTGCCCTACTCACTGAGTCATAGGTGCCGCCCTCATTTTTTTTTTTTTTTTTTTTTTTTTTTCAGACAGAGTCTCACTCTGTCACCCTGGGTGGAATGCCATGGCATTATAGCTCACAGCAATGTCTTGTCTCTTGGACTCAAGTGATCCTCTTTCCTCAGCCTCCCAAGTTGCTGGGACTACAGGTACCCACCACAACTCCGGGCTAGTTTTTCTATTTTTAGTAGAGATGGGGTCTTGCTCTTGCTCAGGCTGGTCTCAAACTCCTGAGCTCAAGTAGTCCACCCACCTCGGCCTCCGAGAGTGCTAGCTAAGATTACAGGCGTGAGCCACTGCACCTGGTTTCTGAATGGTTTGTGAAGCTCAATTATTACGACAATTCTTGAGTATAGGTTGAGTGATTTGATAAAAGAAAATTCAGAATAATTGCAGTAATCTTAAGGACTTTCTGCCAAATTCACCTTACCAGTCATTGGTGGGACCAGCCTCTTAGAAATCCGTGAGCCTCTTCTCAGCTCTTTCATCTTGAACTCACAGTACTATCATCTATTCATGAGGTTTGGTTACAAATGGTGGCAAAGGCCTCAGCCATTGTGTAGGATAGGCTATGTGTAGCATTCAAGCGCTGTCATCCCCTGAAGAATTTTCAGAGGGCAAATAATCCTTCTACAACTTATAGATATAAAGAAGATATGTAGGGCTATTTAGAATCCATCAATTTACAGTTAACAAAGTCTAGTATTAAGATTTGAGGCTGTGAGAGAAAAGACTGTAATAAATAGGGTTGTGGTTGATTTAACCATAGCTCTTGGTCAGTTTTCTAATTCTTATTGCTAGGAAGTTTTCCAGCTTTCACTAGATCTGGAATTAATACTTGATTTCTTCTGTTTTTACCAACCTGATAAAATAACTGATTTAGAATCTTCCATCTGGGTCACGGTGGCTCTCGCTTGTAATCCTAGCACTCTGGGAGGCCGAGGTGAGTGGATTGCCTGAGCTTATGAGTTCCAGACCAGCCTGAGCCAGAGTATGATCTCATCCCTAAAAATAGCCAGGCATTGTGGCAGGTGCCTATAGTCCCAGTACTTGGGAGGCTAAGGCAAGGGAATCCTTTAAGCCCAAGAATTTGAGGCTGCTGTGAGCTGTGACAATATGGTACTCTACCGAGGGTGACAAAGTGAGACTCTCCTCCCAGCCCCCAAATCGAATCTTCCATCTATATAATTGCATCGAGGGAGGGGCTTTCCCTGCGTCTTAGAGACAGAGTATTGAGGATACAAATATTTCACAAAGAAAAGACAGAAGAGAAAGAAAATTCCTCCCAGAGATCACTGGCTATTTTTAGTGGTCTGGCTGTGCTGTGGTTGAAGCCACATTCCATTTAGGGGTGAGGGTATTTTTCACCATCTCTTTCATGATTTTCAGCACCTGCTCTAGCTTGCTTGTTAGTAATTTGAATTATTCTGCAATACTTGGTAATGCATGTGTGTGACTCAAATTAAAACCTATTTAGGTGAAACTTTGATAGTAATTAATTACCATCTCAGCTCTTCTCTGTGACCATCACAACCACTTTGACTATCTCAAGAAGAAAAGGGATTGACTGGTAGTTTCCACCTCCATTTTCTCTTGTTCATCTGAGAAAAAACTTTTGTGAGAGATATTCACTTACCAAGAATTTACCCAATCTCTCAGCTTCCTTTTCTCCCAGTCTTAGAAGGTAAGAGTCTTATAGCCTCTTTATATCTCAGAGATATTTATGATGAAGGCAGCCAAATAGCAAAGCCATGAGTGTATGTACCTAATTCTTTAAACGTCCCAGACACATTTCACCAAAGACCTGAATGTATAGCATGATACAAGGCCTGGGGCATAGGACCTCCCGGCAGGAAAATCTCCCCATGAATGATATTTCTAGCCCTGAACTAAGGGCTGACCTCCTTAAGCTGTGCATTTCTATGCTTGAATATAAGGAAGAACTTTTGATTTCTCACGGAACTTTAGTATATTTCATTGAAAAAAGCAGTATACATAAGTTTATAGCTAAATATATTTTGACAAACTAAACACATCCATGTAATCAGCTGCCCGATCAGTAATCATGACATTTCAGCACCCCATGCTCAGGTTCCCTTCTAGCCACTCCCCACCTCCAGATCCTGAAGGATAACAGTCCTGACTGATTTTTCTCATTCAGCATTATGTTTGTGAGTTTATTCACACTGTTATATACAGTTGCTGATTGCAGGACTTATCCGAGGACTTTCTCTTGGTCTGTATAACTTTGTATCAGTTAAATTGTGGTTGATTGGAGACAGGCATGGGATTGTTGAATGGCCAGTGAGTGCTGTCCTACAGGGTGAATAATCTCATCTCTCTTCCTTGGGGTTCCAGAGTAGGCAGGGAACTCTAAGGTAGAAGTGGGTTGGCAGATCATCAGAAGTATTCTGTTTTGGCTGGGTGAGAGCCTCTCTGCTTTCCAAAAACATTCATTTTTTTTTTTTTGGCCGGGACTGGGTTTGAACCCACCACCTCCGGCATATGGGGCCGGTGCTCTACTCCTTTGAGCCACAAGCACCGCCCTCTAAAAACATTCTTAATGCCCCAGTTTTTAAATCTCTTTTGTTTAGAGTGCTGTGCATGTAAAGAATTAGAGTCGCACTGGTTAATACATAGCAGTCAACCCAGAGACCTAAGGAATTGTGCCTGGCAGGTCTGTCAGTTATGTGAATCTCCCCTGGGCTGGCTTTGTCAGAGCAGAGGTCTTTTCCAAATTACCCTTCTCCTGGGCTTAGCTCCATTATTAACTCTGAGACCTTGGACAATTACTTCTTTCTGTGCCTTAGTTCCTTAAACTTTTAAGAAAAGAGTTTGGGTTATATGATCCCCATGGGACCATCTAAATCCAGTATATTACAATGCTGTGATGACAAGGGCATCCTACACTGGGGGTTCCATCTGGTTGTTGGGTAACATTTGTTAAATTGTGATAGGTAAATTGCACTCCCAGAGATAAGGACAAACAAAAGTAGGCGTGGGCGTGGAGACAGCTAGCTAGCTTAAGCAAATGAAGACTAAATTTCTTGAGGAATGAAGCATTGTTTCAGGTGCTACTAATCTGCAGAGGCCAGCAGCCAAGAGATGCCAAACTGAGATCCACATGTATAAACTAGATAGGTGTATCTTTTGGCTCATTAGTAAATTTGGTTCCAGCCAGCAAAAGGAAAATCCATTTCTCTGAAGATACTACAGACTTCAGAAAAGGTTACCTTTATATCTGGTTCCATTGTGAACACCTGTGCTTTATGTGAATTTGAATCTATTTGTTGCTGGCAAAAATCACAGATTTTCTTTTTTAAATTCTTTTCAAAAATTTATAGAACTGAATGATTCACTGGTAAAAGAATACTAATGACAGTAATGATGAAATAATAATGATTCAAAAAATAACGAGTCACTGGTAAAAAAAAATAATAATTATATTATTAGGATAATAAAAGACAGTATTTTTTTGAACCCTTATTGCCAGGTACTGTGTTGAACACCTGAAATGCATTATCTCCTTTAGTCCTTACAATAATCCTATAAGGTACTTTCTATTTTTCATCCCTATTTTATAAAGCAGGAAATTGAGGCTTAAAGACATTAAGCAAAAATGAAGTAAAACTGGTGTTTAAAGTCTGTCTTCTGGCTCTAAAACCCAGTGTTTTCATGTAAATGTACTCTCGAGGTATGGTGTGCAGGAAAGTTAGTATTATAGATTTTCTTATTCTTTTCCATTGAACTAAGATATTTCATTTAGTTATAGAATTACTCTAATATTTTCTTTTGCACATAAACCTTCAAAGGATATGGAGGGGTTAAACACCAACATTGAGTTGTTTCTCCTACCTGGGGTTGAGGCAAGCAGCTGGAAGTTGGGAGTGAAGTAGGGCAGAATGTTTATTCTCCCTAGGGATGGAATCTCTCTGCTGGGCAAGAGAGAAACAAAGACTCACTAAATGTGAGAACTAGCCAAAAATATGGCTAACAGCTAATTTAACTAATTTGGGGGAGGTTAGTATAGCTACACAATTGGCCCCTCTGTGCCACTGAACCCCCTTCAAGGATGTACCTAGCTAGCCCTCTGGTTTGTGGTTATGTCTGCTGGGACATATTTTACATTTTGCATAAGCCATGTTGGAGATTCCTTTAGCTAAATATAACATCTGGAGAAAGTAGCCTCCTTTCCATAGCTTAGAAACAGACTGACTTTGTCTAGGACTCCAGGGAAAATTGAGCCTGTTTGGTGCTCCTGACATCTCCTTTATGTAATGAAAGCTCAGTCTGTTTCATCCCTGTAGGAGCTAAGGTTTGGGCAAATATTATTGCTGCCACCTTCATTTGTTTAATGCAGTGGCTTCAAAAATGGTGGCCCAACACTGCCAAATTTGACTCCCATCTTCTTGTGGTCTCTGTAAGAGGCATGTTCTAAAGACTCTCACCAAGAACAGAAATAATTTTACCCAGTTGCTTGGTTTAAACTGAAGTAAACTTGGGTGTGCTTTATCCCACAGGAGAGAGGACAACCCTGTTCTCTCTTCCTCCTTTGACTTGGCTGGAACACTTTAAAAGTACCTCTGACTTTTCTGTCACTGTTTCTAGCCCTTGACAGCTGCTAACTTTTTGGAAACAGGTCAGTTCAGATAGTCATAACACGCTCAATTACATCCTTGTTTTTATAGTGCTCCAGTTAACTGTACTCCTTTTTTGCCTTTAGTATTCTAAGTTTCTGCAAAAACACAGGTTAAATTGATAAAGCCAGGTCATATTCCCTATTGATCAGTAGTTTTCAACTTTACCTGTGTATGAAAACTATGTAGGAAGTTAAAAGACATTTTTTGTGACCTCGAATAGATAAAGGTTTCTTAGGATATAAAAGGCTTGAACTCTAAAAGAAAAAAAAATGATAAGGTGGATTTCATCAAGTCTTGGAGTTTTGTTCTTAGAAAGATACTGTTAAGGATGTGAAAGACAAGCTACAGACTGGGAGAAAATATTTGCAAATATATATACACACACATATACACACACACACACACACATATGTTATAATGATTTATATCAAAATATAAAATAAAGAATTCTTATAACTTAAGACACACTATCCAAATTTTCAAATATGGGAGAACTATTTTAATAGATACTTTACTAATGAAAATATTGAAGTGGTCAATCAGCATATGAAAAGACACTCAATATCATTAATCATCAGAAAAAGGCATATTAAAACTATAAGGAGGTATACTGCATACTCACTAGAATGGTGCAAATTAAAACAACCGACAATACCAAACATTAGTGAAGATGGACAGAACTCTCATATGTTGCTGGTAAAAATGTAAAATGGTAGAACCACTTTGGAAAATAGTTCGGCAGTCTCATAAAGTTAAATACATATGTACTTATTATTGTATTCCCTTTGCTCTAAGATAGGATTTCTTATGAATTCTTTGGAGTCCAGCTGTTTGGCAGGTGTGAATAGAGAGAATGATAATACTTTGAGGAGGCACGTTGGGTGATGTTATTGTCATAAATAAGAAGAGGAGAAGAAATAACCCACAATGCTGGTCTAGTTGAATGTCCCTGGTGGATAATGTTGGTTCAATGAATGGAGAAAGAATGGTTTCCCAAAGGTTGTCTCATTGTATTCTGCCCCCTTTAGAAAGGGTTTAACTTTTTGGGGTAAAGAATAGATGAGTGATTTAACCTTCCCTGTCTTCTCCAGCCACTCTACCCTCCCTGCCCCACTAAACTCAGTATCTGTCATTGACTGAATTTCCTTTATATTATAACGTGGTCACTAACTAAAGTGTTGCATGGTGCTTTATAGACAGCTGTTCCTATTGCCCGATTTATCTTTTTGGTAGCAAAAGTCTGTTCTGATCAACTGAGCTTTATTCTCTTATATCTGATGAAAAGATCCTCTTTGGAGAAAAGAATAGGATGTGAAGCTGAGTTTATTTGAATAGGGGATGGAAGGCTGCCAGCTACTTCAAAGGTATCTCTGCTGATAAGGGGCATCAGGTTTGCTGCCAAAGCCAACACTGAGGGGAGCTTTGCAGCTCATGCTGTTGGTGGTGTTTTAGCTTTGGTTTCTGTGACACTAGGTCAGCAGCATCCGTATGCTCTCCCTGGAGGCTTCTCTCTGGGTGGTCCAGACTTTTTTTTTAGAATTAGGAAGATGCAGCTTAAAGGGAATGTGTGTATCAAAGATGTCTGCAGTCTTTTGCTTAAGTTAGTTTGCTAACTTAAACCAAAAGCTTTGTTTTTGGGGTTTTTTTTGTTGTTGTTGTTGTTAAATTAACTAACTAATTAATTATTTTTTGAGATAGAGTCTCACTCTGTTGCCCAGGTTGGAGTACATGGTGTCAGCTTAGCACACAGAAACCCCAAATGATACTCCTGCCTCAACCTCTAGAGTAGCTGGGATTACAGGCACCTGCCACAACACTGGTTAATTTGTTTTCCCCCAAGACAGAGTCTCACTATGTCACCCTCAGTAGAGTGCTAAGGCATCACAGCTCACAGCAACCTCAAATTCTTGGGCTTAAGCAATTCTCTTGCCTCAGCCTCTCAAGTAGCTGGGACTATAGGTGCCTACCACAACACCTGGTTAAATTTTTCTCTATTTAATAGAGTCGGAGTCTTTTGCTCAGTTTGCTCTAGAACTCCTGAGCTCAAGCCATTCTCCTACCACATTCTCCCAGAGTGCTAGGACTGGAGGTGTGAGCCACTGTGCCTGTCCTCCTTTTTGGTGTTTCAGTTCTTCGATATCTGTCTGTCTTTCTGGAAAGAACTCAAACTGCTTTGTTGAGAATATTCAAAGGCATAATGGTACTTTGATTTTTAAAAATCAAAGGATGATTGGGCTGTGCCTGAGGCTCAAGGAGTAGGGCGCCAGCCCCATATACTGGAGGTGGTGGGTTCAAACCCTGCCCCAGCCAAAACTGAAAAAAAAGAAAAAAATCAAAGGATGATGAAGAGAATCTGAAGAAGAGCAATTTAATGACTGGGGTGTGAGAAAGAGAGGTGCAGTGGACAGAAAACGAAAGCGTCCACGTGCAACCTGAGTATTTGAATACTGCAGTAAATTAGAAAATCACACAGCCAGTAAGTATTTTAGTGAATACTATAAAGAGAGCATTATGGTAGCTGCTTAAAAATCAAACTGAGGAGTAAGATTTGCTTCCAGGGAGCTTAGAGCTTAATCTGTTTATCTTACAGAACTTTCTGTGGAATGATGGTGCTGATGACAATAAGAGCACCTTTCATAAAACTCCTACTATGAACACCACCCACTGTGGTGGGCCCTAAATATATATTTTCTCTGATCCTTTATCTATTTTTGCAAGGTTCCCCCTCCCTACTTTTTATAGAAGTATAAAATACTTAGGGAAAGTGCCTAATTTAGTAAAGTATGCAGTGCAATGAATGGTACCAGCACCTGGATAAAAAAAAAAAAAAACAACTGTCACCAGTATCTTTGCCCTCTTCTGGTCATTGCCCCTGAAGGGAGGCCACTATCCTGACTTCTAACACAATGTAAGTATTTTCCTGTTTTAAAATTTTTTATGTAGGCTCACACCTGTAATCCCAACACTCTGGGAGGCCAAAGCAGGAGGATCTCTTGAGTTCACAGGTTCAAGACCAGCCTGAGCAAGAGCAAGACCCTGTCTCTAAAAATAGCCAGGCATTGTGGTGGGCACCTGTAGTCCCAGCTACTTCAGAGGCTGAGACAAGAGAATTGCTTGAACCGAAGAGTTTGAGGTTGCTATGAGCTGTGACAACATGGCACTCTACCAAGCGTGTCAAAGTGAGACTGTCTCAAAAAAATGTAAACAGAATCATAATATTCTTTCAACAATTTAAATACATCTTTCTTTTGCTTCCTGCCTTCCATTGTTTCTGATGAGAAGTGAGTTGTGGTTCTTAGGTTTTTATTATTGCTTATCTATATATAGTATCCTTTTTTTTGTTACTTTTAATAATTTTTCTTCATCTTTAGTTTTCTTCTGACTATGAACTTCTGACTATGACTTCTGACTACTTCTTTGACTATGATAAGAGTCTAAGTGTGACTTTCATTGTATTCATTTTTGTTGGATAAAACAATATTCAGATGTCCTTGAACTGTAAATAGTGGTTTTTCTTCAGTTTGGGAAAATTTTAGAAAACTTTTTTCTGTCCCAACTCTCTATCCTCTCTTGCTTGTATATTAGATTGCTTGATACAGTTCCAGAGGTTCAACCATTTTTGTGTGTGTGTCCCTTAGTGTAGATGGTTTCTAAAGTTTACTAGTTCCTTCTTTTGTTGCCGACAGTATACTGTTAGTCCAATACCATCCAGTGAATTTTAATTTCAGATATAGTATGCTTTAGTCTTATGATTTCCATTTGGTTCTTTTTTATAGTTTCTGTATATCTCCTAAAGTGAAAATTTCCTGTTCCTTCACTCATGTCCATCTTTTCATTTTTCTTTCTTTCTTTTTTAAAGATGAGCTCTTGCTATGTTGCATAGGCTGTACTTGAACTCCTGGGCTTAAGTGATCCTCTTGCCCCAGCCTCCCAAGTATCATGTGGGTATTTTAAAAACATACTTGGCAGTTGTTTAAAATTTATTGCCTACTGTTTTCAGTTTTCTTTTGGCCATGGATCACATTTCTTTTTTTTTTACATGTCTACTAATTTTTTATTACATATTAGACATTGTAGATGATATATCATAGAGACTCTAGGTGTGCTTATCTTCCTCTGAAAAGTGTTAAATTTTGTTCTAGTAGTACAAAATTAAATTACTGTAGAAGAACAGCATTAAATTACTGATTGACCATCTTGAGTGGGCTTGGTTTTATCCTTTTTAATCTGGGTATATTTTGGTTTTGCCCCTAGTCCTGAAACATTCTTTTTTTTTTTAACCTCTTTATGTTTGTATTAAATCATAACTGTGTACATTAATGCATTTATGGGGTACAATGTGCTGATTTTTGGATACAATTTGGAGTGTTTACATCAAACTGATTAACATAGCCTTCAACTCACTGACTTAATATTGTATTAAGACATTTATACTCTATTCTTAATAGATTTGACATGTACCATTGCAATATACACCATAGGTGAGGTCCCACCAATTACCCTCCCTCTATCCAACCTCGCCCCTCCCCTATCCTGAAACATTCTATGAATTTAAGGTATGGTTTTTCTAGAGTTTCAGTGGAAAGCCAAGATATTTATCAAGCCCATCTAAATTGGCAGGCTTTGAACTCCAAATCCCATCTTCCCTACAGTAGGCAGCACCTGAGATGACCAACTATCCCAGTTTGCCTTGGGTTGAGATGGTTCTTGGGACATGAAACTTTTAGTTGTATCCCTCTACTCTTAACAGGATTTGGGGCTATTATAAATAATGTTGCTGTGAGCCTTATATTGGAAAGTTGTTCTTCTTTCCAATGTGACATTGAACCTGGCCACAATCTAGGCTTTAAGGATAGTGTATTCAAAACCTGCCTCTCCCTCACTTCCCTTCTCCCCCTTTTTCCTTCTCTGTCTCTCTCATTCTTCCCGTCTCCTCCCCTTTCCTCTCCCTTTTCTCTCCTTTTCCTCTTCCTCTCCTTTCTCCTGCTTTTTCGTCCCTCCTTTCCTCCTTTCCCTGTATTCTTTTGAATAGTCTTTTAAAATGTTATAGTGCATGTGTATTACAGAAAATTAGGAAATACAGAAAGTAAAAATAGGATTTTAAAAAAGAAAGAAGATTGTATTGCAAAAACTGTTTTGTAATCTGCTATTTTAGTAAAGATCTTTACCTGTATATTTCCATAAATTTTCATCTTGTCTAAAACCCAGGCCATACAACCATTTCCCTATTGTCCTAAAAATATCCTTGACAACTGATTTGTCCAAGCCGGTATTTAATGCACACTGGTTTTATGTCCCTTAAGTCTCCTTTATGTAATATTATTCTCTTTCCATAATACCGATTTGTTGGCAAATTGTCCAGGCCGATTGTCCTTTGAAATATCCCACCTTCTAGATTTATCTGTTTGCTTACTTGTGTTGTTGTTTAGCTTCTGCCTGTATCCTCGTATTTCCTATAAATTGAAAGTTGGTTCTGAAGGCCTAAATGGATTCAAGTTATACGTTTTTCATTTAGAGTGCATAATAAGTTAAATTACTTCACTTTGCATCACATCAGGAGAATTGTACATACTATCTATTTAACCCACCAATAGTAATATTGACCCCCTAGAATAGGGAGTCTGAACTTCCATTTTATAGTTAAATTTTTTTTCTCACATGTTAACAAGCTGATTATAAGATGTTTTTTTGTTTTGTTTTGTTTTTTTGCAGTTTTTGTCCAGGGCTAGGATTGAACCCGCCACCTTCAGCATATGGGGCCGGTAACCTACTCCTTTGAGCAACAGGCGCCGCCCCAGATTATAAGATGTTATGCATGATGTCATCATACAAACATGATAATTTAAATATCAGTTGATAAATTTAGACAAGTTACATTTTACCATCTCTTTTACTTGACTGCAAGATGCTTCTCTGAGAAAAGGAGAGGATTGTTAATACAACTCATCAGGCACCACGCAAATGGTAGTTTGCAAAAACGTATTAGTCTCGAGAGAAACTATACACACTAATGGTGTGTAAACTGACTAGGTATCAATTTTTTATTATACAATTCACAGCAATAATAAAAAATAATAACTAATTCTAAATGAGAGTTAATCATGCCTAGGGACTGTGCTAAGTACTTTATATGTATTAACCTATTTAATCATCACAACAACCCTTAGAGATGAGTGCTGGTTTTATCATCCCCATTTGTAGATAAGAGCATCAGCAGGCAGGGTAAGCAGTTTACTCAAGGTTATACAGAGGGTTGATGGGAAATCTGGGATTCAAGCCAAGGCAGTTGGTTTCTCTGATCTCTTGAAGTCCTCATGCTGTGCTGCCTTGCCTGTAGGAAGGTGGGAGTCATCTCACGGAATTAAGGGCTCATGCATTCTGCTCATACATTCCTATGCTTCTCTCAGGCCAATGTTTCCATTGTGCTATTCTGATTCTGCTTCCTGCCCAGCTTGTCCACAGAGAGTATGCACCCTTGATTTTTGCCTCCCTTCTTTCAGGACCAGCTTCTTTGGGTTCTCCTATTTATATTTGTTGAGAGTTTCCCTTTGAATTTCTTCCTGCTTGTCTGAGCATGATTTTCATTTAAAATGAGAACAAAATTTAAATTTTCCATCTTTTGAGGTAACATCATCTGTTTTCCGAAAATTTTCATCTTCTTCTTTCTTTTAAATACTGTACATTTTCTGATCTCTTATTTGATAGTTTTTCAACCTAATCTTACCTTTCTTTGCTTTTATGCCTAGCACTTGTGGTTTTTGTTTTGTTTTTATATTTCTTCTTTTTCCCCAGGCTCCACAAATCATTTGGGTCTATATCCAGATTTCCCCAGCATTTATTAAACATGAAACTTCTAGTTATAGATTAATTTGAATTGTCTGCACTAATTATTCAACAGACCCAGGCTCCATGCCTGTAGCTCAAGGGGCTAGGGTGCCAGCCACATACACCGGAGCTGGCGGGTTCGAACCTAGCCTGGGCCTGCCAAACAACAATGACAACTACAACCAAAAAATAGCCGGGCGTTGTGGCAGGCACCTGTAGTCCCAGCTACTTGGGAGGCTGAGGCAAGAGAATTGCTTGAGCCAAAAAGTTGGAAGTTGCTGTGAGCTGTGACTCCACAGCACTCTTCCCAGGGCAACATAGTGAGACTCCATCTCAAAAAAAAAAGCCTTAGGAACCTAGGAGCTTCCCATTTCATGGTCTCAAGAGCTCTCAGAATCATCTTCTTGGTTAGCTAAATAGTTATTGCTAAGAGCCAGGGACAAGACTGAAAAGTAACATTTTCTGTTTTTATTTTATTTTTCCTCTTATTTTTAAGCAGACAACCCCAAACCTCGTTAGCTTTGAGGTTTTATTTTTAATTGTAAAAGTAATATATGCTTTTTAAAGACACTGTGGGGAAAAACAAAAATAATAAAAAGAAGATAATGATTACTTGGAATCATTACTAACATTTTGTTGTATTTCTAATCTCTTTTCTATGCATATTTTTCTTTAGAAAATGAAGATCATATTGTATAATATGTTATATGTATATTTTTTAAATTTAACATTTTGAGAAAGCATTTTCCCCATGCCATTGCATCTTCTTTAAAAACATTGCCTTTTGGCTTGGCACCTGTAGCTCAGCAGCTAGGGCACCAGGCATATACACTAGAGCTGGCGGGTTTGAATCCAACCCAGGCCTACCAAACAACAATGACAACTACAACCAAAAAATAGCCAGGCATTGTAGCAGGTGCCTGTAGTCCCAGCTACTTGGGAGATTGAGGCAAGAGAATGGCTTAAGCCCAAGAGTTTGAGGTTGCTATGAGCTGTGACACCATGGCACTCTCTACCAAGGGGGACAAAGTGAGACTCTTGTCTCAAAAAAAAAAAATGCCTTTTGTGACTATACAGCATTCTATATTCTGGCTATCCCATAGCTTATTCATACATTCCTTCTGGTTCTTTGGTTATTTTGTGTTGACTCTGCCTTAGACCGTGTTCTCATATGTAGAAAAAATCCAGAATCCATTGTTATTTTCTTGGGAATCACTTGTTTTTAGAGTGACTAGGTGGCCTGTGCTTTCATATGGAAATACCCTACTTTCATTTAATATAAGGCGAGGAGAGAGGATTTTCCCCCCTCTTCTTCTTTCTCTTTTTCTTCCTCTTCTGTCTTCCTCATTGTCTTTGAGCTCAGCTGAGAATCTGGACCTCAGAGCTGTGCCTCAGTCTGGGCCCTGGCTGCCTCAGTGGAGTTCTTTCACCATGCCAAGTTTCAGTTTCCTCATCTTTACACAAGAAAATTACTCATAAGTTTACTCGTCCTTCCCAGAATGTCAGTTTCCTTATCAGTAAAACCTGGGAACAAAGTGCTCTGCAGAGTTACGTTATGGCCTGATGATGTTTGGTTATGTTCATGTAGAAGAGTGTGCATCTTGTGCCTTCTCCCAGCAAGGGTGGTCTTTGCATCTCTAAGCTAATCTTTGTTTTAGCAGTGTGTTATCATACAGGGTAGAAAGGAAATAGAGAAGGAAAACTGGGAGATCTAGTCTCTAACTTTAATCATCTCTTCTCCAAAGCCAAGATAATCCAAGCCTTCTGCCCACATAAGCATAGCATCCTTTCCTGCCTTGCCTCTTCCCATGACCTTGTTTTGCTTTTGATGTTCATTTTGAGGGCGGAGAGAAGAAAAATGCATTTTCTTTTGCTGCTCTCTGAGTCAGTGGCCTTTCTGGGCCTTTGAGTTCATAAGCAAGGAAAATTGCAGTGACTACCTGACCCTTCTTTCAAGGACTCTTAAAAACCAAAAAGGGGGAAAAAACATTGCTTTATTTAGATTTAGGAGCACTACCAGTCCATTCAGTTCAATTTAGTAATATTGTTTGATTGTGTATAATTGCTCAGTATTCAAGTTGGTACTATAAAAGGCCTACAGAGTAAGCTTTAAACATGATTCAAGATCTTAGATTTCTTACATCTCAGCTGAATAGACAGGCCAGAGACTTCTGAAGTAGGTTACAACTTAACATGGCAACTTAATGAGTGGTATAGATAATTGGTTGTCTAAATAGGAGCTTGGAAAAGGAATAGATTCATGAGAGGAGAGTCAGGAAAGCATCATAGAGTTGAAAGAATTGGGCTGATGTTCTTTTAATTACCTGCTGTCAGGGTACTCAATTATTCTTATCTTTTGAAAATATCTTTTAAATGTTTCCATATTATCTGATGCCAACTTCCTCTCCTGCCTCTTTGTCCCCACTAGAGATGCCAGTCATGAGACTAGTCTGACAGCACATAGGCTTCCATTTGGCCAGCAATGGGAGAAATATGTGGAAAGAACTTGAAGCCTGAGTACGGAAGGCTTTGAATGGCAGCTAGAGGAGTTCAAACTACAGGTCAAAGAGAGCTGCTATTCACCATCTTAGGCAGGGCAATGAAATCTTGAAAACCATTATTTCCAGGGGCATTGGTGCCAGTATTTGGTGTGGCTTGGGGTAGGAGAAACTATTTGGGAGCTACTGTAATAATTCAGAGTGATAATGGAAATGGAAAGAAGGAGATTCACTAAGAGACAAAGCAAAGACGTTATGGACAGGACCAAGTGACCTGATGTGAGGTGGGAGGAGGTAAACATAGAGAACGGAGTCCAAATTCACTTACTCATTCAACATAGTAATGCAACAAATGTTTATAATGTGCCTTCTGTGCTCCAGGCACCCTGCTAGTCACTGGAAAACAGCAAAAACAAAGAGTTCTTCTTCTTTTTTTTTTTTTTTTTTTTTGAGACAGAACCTTTTTGTTGCCCCTGGTAGAGTGCTGTGAAGTCATAGCTCACAGCAACCTCAGACTCTTGGGCTCAAGCAGTTCTCTTATCTCAGCCTCCTGAGCAGCTAGGACTACCGGTACCTGCCACAACACCTGGCTATTTTTAGAGATGGGGTCTCGCTGTAGTTCAGGCTGGTCTTGAATTTTTGTGGCAATTCGCCCACCTCAGCCTTCCACAGTGCTAGGATGACAGGTATGAGCCACCGTGCCTGGCAACAAAGAGTTCTTGCTTATATGGAGCTTATATTCTATTAGGAGGAATAGACAATGCATAAATGAATTAATAAATATAAATATATATCAGATGATGATTAAATAGAACAGAGTAGAAAGGATGGGGTACTAGGGATCTTATTATTTTATACAGGGTGATCAAGGAAGGCCTCACTGATGAGATAGCATTTTAATTGATTCTCAGAGGAAATGAGGGATTTTGCTGTTAGCTTTCCTGTGAAGAAAGTATTTCAGGCAGAAAAAACAGTGTATGTGTAAAGCCATGAGATGGGCATATGAGTAAGGAAACCTTGTGCTAGGAGGCAAGAAGAAAAGTGATAGGAGATGTGGTTTGGGGCAGGGGCAGACTGCGTCAGCAAGGGCCTTGGAAGCCATTGGAGAGCCACTGGAGTATTTGGAGAAGGATGGTATAGTCTGGCTCCTATTTAGATAGGATTGTTCTGGTTCTGTATGAATTAAGAGACGATTAAAGGAAGAACAAGGTGGAAGCAGGAAGGGAAGAGCAGTCAAGGAGATTTCTTTTGTGTATACATAATGCAGGCAGGAGGTGATATTGTATTGAAACAGAGTGGTGGTGGCTTTGGAGGTGGTGAGAAGTGGTCAAATTCTGAGAAATATTTTGAAGTGGAGCCAATAGGATTTGATGCTGGATTCAAACTGGCACATAAGAAAAAGAACAGTCGAAGATGACTCTCAGCATTTTGGCCCAAGCCATTGGAAGTTGGAATTGTCATTTACTAAGTGAAGTGTATGAAAGAACCACTGATTCTAGCCCACCCCTGTAATTTAGTGAAGAATCTGAGAGCCAATGAGAACCGACTTCCTTTAGTTCACCCAGTTAGATAGTAGTAGAGATGTGGCCAGACCTATCAGGTCTTCTAACTTTTATCCACTGCTCTGTCCAGGACACACCACACTTCCTGAGGTCAGTTATAGACATGATAAAGGGAAGCTTTAGTGAGCCTAAGAGCTGGAAGGGAGATTTGAAATTAACCACATAAAACTGACAGTTGAAGCCTTGAAAGTGAGTGTTCAGAGTCAAGGGCACTTGAGACCTAGAGAGAGGACACGGAAGAGCTAGCAAAGAGGAAAGGCAGAAAAAAACAGCATGTGTCTAAAGCCGCGAGGAATTAAAATGGACAAAAGGAAAATGAGAATAATATGGCCCAGAGCAAGCTCTTCAATGTGAAGACTCAGTGATGGGTACTGTGAAGGGGTTAGGAAGAACGGGATCGGAACAAACGTCATTAGGTTTGGATTTTGGAAGCTTGGAAAACTGCTCCTCTATGATTTTCAGCACTGTCCTTGCCTTTTCAGCTAATCATAATGGACAGGGAGTTAAATTCCCTTCCAACTCTGGCATTATCTTCTTGTGAATCTTACACAAGAATTTGACCTTCTCAGATTCTGGTGTGCTCATCTCTTAACTGTGGAAGAAGCATACTTCTCGCCCACTTTGCCTCCTGGAGATCACGTGAGGGTAACGATGACAAAGGACATGACACTGCTTTGGAAGAGAAATGTTATATAAATCAAGATAACCTTTTCTAGTTGACTTTAAGTTTTTAGCTAAAGAAAACTTGATATACTCATAAAAAACTTTACATTAGAGAGACATTAAATGCAAAATGCAGTGACCAATAAAATAGATATTGTTCTTTGCCTGTAGTCCCAGCTACTCAGGAGGCTGACGCAAGAGAATCACCTAAGCCCGAGAGCTGGAGGTTGCTGTGAACTGTGATGCTAGGGCACTCTACTCAGGGCGACAAAGTGAGACTCCATCTCAAAAAAAAAAAAGAAAGAAAAAATATTGTTCTTTGAAACAATATAAAATATTGCTTCATATCTATGTCCAGTAGACTCCCATAAAATCCTGCCTAGGCCTTTAATTTAATTTAATTTTGTATTCATTGTTACCTAACCACAGAAGTACCCTGGGCCTTAAGGCCATACAGGTCTTTGAAGCACTGATAGGTCAGGCTTGGTCCTTCTGCTGAAACACTGGATGAGGTTTGCTCTGCAGAGTTCTGAGCAGGCTGTCTGTCTCAGAGCTGCAGGCTGAAGCCCCAGTGGAGTCTAATTCCGTCCTTCCAATCCCCTTCACATAACAGCATAAGAAGAGTGGGAATAGAAATTAATTGCACCTGCTGGCATTATTAAAGTTATCAGTGCATTTCCCCTGTTGGGCCAGGAAGATTAAAAAGGGTATCGTAATCAGAGCAGATCATTCTGACATATCCATGGGCTTCCTCCCCGGGTTAGATGTAAGGATGTGTGATCTAAGCTTGTTGCCTCTGGCCTGATACCACATAGCTCAGGGGTAGATAGCTTGCCTCATCTTCCCACCAGCTTTGGAGGAAAGTCAGGCTCCTACTTTCTCTGGATCAGAGATCTCTTAGGTGGAAAATCAGCCCTTCTCCCTTAAGATTAGTGTATTCTGGCTGCCCATTTCTCACAAGATGCAACTTGTTGTTAGGTTAGACCTTAGAAGTTACACCTTGTTCAGGTTCAACATGACTGAAATGAGGAATCAAGGTGTTACTCCCCGGTGGTTCAGTTCATTTTAGCATGTGTTTATTAAATACTTTCTTCAGCACTACAACCAGGCCCCAGACCACACGGGTGGGGAACCTTTTCACTTTAGAAGGCTCCATTAATTTAGCTATAATCAAATAAGACCATATTCAAAAAACTTCAATTAGATATACTTAAAAATGTATATTAGTTTGTAAAAATCTAACTACTATGTACTTAATAATTTGAAAAACTATTTCTTAATTTTGAAGGTAATTAGCCTTTTAATGACTTTGTTATTACCACTTTTTTGTTGGAAAGCATTTGAATATTTGGTTGCAACATGAAGGTCCACAGTTTCAGTTGATTCTCTAGGTGGAGGTCAATCATTTGTCAGCATAAGTGCATCTTTATTTAGGTTAAGTAGGAAAATGTAGATTTGGAGCAATAAGTGGTTGAAAAAGCAAGGAAGTATTTCTCAGGCATGTCACCAAATGTGTGGGCATTCTACTGCATTTTATATGTAAATGCAGTAGTAAGATTCTGTCTCAAATAAATAAATAAATACATATATTTATGCCCTGGCTAGAGTGCTGTGGCATCATAGCTCACAGCAACCTCAAACTCCTGGCCTCAAACAATCCTCTTGCCTAAGCTTCCTAAGTAGCTGGGACTACAGGCATCTGCCACAACACCTGGCTAATTTTCTATTTTTTGTAAAGATGAGGTGTCCCTCTTGCTCAGGCTAGTCTCAAACTCCTGAGCTGAAGCAATCCACCTGCCTTGGTCTCCAAGAGTGCTAGGATTATAGGCATGAGACTCTGCACCCATCCTCATTTTTCCATATTCCAATTGGATTTTTCTTAACATCAGACAATGACCTTGAAATGTCATCTACTCAGAGCTCAGTGAATTCCATCTGTAAATCTTTAGGTATCTTAGTGGTATCAACTAAGGGAGGCTGAAATGCTAATTTGAAAGTGATATCATAATTCTCAAAGTCAGTGAACTTCTTATTGTATTTTCCAATTAGTAGGTCTACAGCAGCTGTCTATTCTTCAAATGTTTCACATATATTATCTTGTGAATGAGCTTTGCTGACTGGGGAAAATGGTTATTCCAAATTTTGCTTGGAAAAGTGTTTTGAATAAAGCTTTTTTTTGACATGCTTAGACTTTTTGGGGGGTGTGTCACATATCAGATATAGACTTAGTTTTACCTTGCTAAGAAATATTCAAGTCGTTTTGATTTGACTATCCGTTCTTGCAGAGATAAAATTTTGGCTAACACCTGTCCCTGTGATAATCAACACACTTTAGACTGATACAATAAATCTACACTAAGTTCAACTTTACCATTTAGGAAACTGAAGATGCCATGTTGCATTTGCACAAATATAGTTAACAATACTTATAACTTGTTGCAAAGTGTCACTTGAAAAAGTAGCTTTAGCAAGAAGATTTTGCTGATACGATACAATGAAAAGAAATGAAAGCATCTGGATCTGTTAACACTTTTTTAAATCTCTGCAATAAACCCTTCATGTTTTCCCAGCATGGAAAGCACACTGTCTGTACAAATGCTCAGTAAATTTACTAAAATACTCCAACTTCATGACATTTATCTTGGAAGTTGTTGGAGACTATCCATTCTCCTGTGGTCTGTTTGCCAGAGTGCCCCCCCCCCAAAGAGTAACACTTTGTAGCAAAGAAAATCTTCTGTTATGACCTGAAGTTTTACTATAAAGCTTCTGCTGAGTCAATGTATCAGCTGATTCACCCAAAGCCATTGAATAATATAGTATGAACTTTCCTTTTGAAGTATTGGGAGAAGTTGTTCTATTAAGCTGAAAGCTAATTCATGCTGCTGGTCAGTTACAGTTGTCCTTGAAAGAGGCAGTTGTTTGTACTTTGAAACATCAGGGTAGAAGCATCCTACAACTTCAACAATGCATTCTTTCACAATTTATACATCACTGAATGGCTTCTCTTTCCCCGCAAGTGTACGAGCTACTTTGTAAGTTGCTGCAGTGGCATTATTTCCAGGTCTTATTGCAGCTTGAAAGAATTATCTTTGCTTTTGCTTTTCATCTTTTAATTTCTTCAATACAAACTTTTGTGCCACTCCTAATTTAAAATATTTGTGGTCTTATACCCCTACATTGTTCCCAATAGATGAGAGCTTACCACACTGCTTCTTTAATTTAAATCTGTTTTTTTTCTCATGTGGGCATGTATTTGCTCATCTGTTAGTTTCATATTAATATTAAGTACATTGGATGCTTGCTTTTATATTCTTGTGATACTTAGGAGGATGTTGTCCAGATCCTTCCGAGTAAATACAAAAGATGTAAAGTCTCCATCTTTCTTTATGGCTGATAGCATTCCATGGTATACATATACCCCAGTTGATCCATTTGTGGGTTGATGGGCACTTGGGTTGTTTCTATATCATTGCCATTGTGAATTGAGCTGCTATAAACATTTGAGTGCAAAATCCTTGTAGTAAGGTGATTTCCGCCCCCCACCTCCCCGCCATAGATTCCTAGTAATGGGATTATAAGAACAAATTGAAGTTCTACTTTTAGTTCTTTTAGGATTCTCCATGCTTTCAAAAAAGGCCATATTAGTTTGCAATCCCACAAACATTGTGTAAATGTTCCTTTCTCTCCTCATTCACATCAGCATCTGCAGTTTTGTGATATGGGCTATTCTTGCTGATGTTGTAATATCTCAAGGTGGTTTTGATTTGCATTTCTTTGATAATTAGGGATCATGAGCATTTTTTAGTGTTTGTTAGCCATTTGTCAGTCTTATCTGTTCCTGTCTCTGGCTCAGTGATAAATGGGAGGTTGTTTGCTATTTTCTTGTTGATTAGTTTGAATTCTCTGTAGATTCTGGTTATTAGGCCTTGTCAGATTCATAACATGTGAACAGTTTCTCCCATTCTGAAGATTGTCTGTTTGCTATAGTTATTGTGCCCTTTGCTGTGCAGAAGCTTCTTAGCTTATTTATTTTTGATGTTGCTGCAATTGCCAGTGGAGGGCTCAACTGCAACTTAGACTTTACCTAATGAATGCAAGCAATGTAACCTAATTGTATGTACCCTTATACTATATTATTATAGTATACCTTATTTTAATTATTATAGTGTACCTTATATTAATCTAAAAAAAATTCCTAAAAAAGTAAATAAAAATAAAATAAAATATTTGTGATCCTGATGAGTGTTACAATGCTGATGAGTGTTATAATGCTGATGAGCACTGAATTTCTTTAATGTTGATATTGCAGTATCACAAAGCAAGCACATTATCATATCTTTAGCAGAAACGAGATAACATTGTAATTCCCAATCATTGTTAAGAAAGATCTGTGTTCTTTCTTCATCATTCTCTTGGTCTTCTTTGACATGAAAGGCTTTTAAGCAGACAGAATTAAAAACTACTGTCGAGCTGTTCAATTATTCACAAGTTCCACTCCAAGCAGAAACACAGCACATGGTTGTCAAAAGCTGACAACAGACTGGCATATTTGACCGCCATAAACTCTCGCCAACCAGCCTTGTGCGGTATTGGAACGAAGTTAAAACTAAATCGAGAACTTAGTAACTGTGAATTTCACCCTATGGTTAAATGTTCTAATTGTGCCTGTCAGTCTGGGAGGATTATTTCATTGAAACTTATTTTATTCTTTGGTATTTTAAATATATTCATTTGTAAAGTAAAATGAACATACAAAAGATACACAAAAGTGTGTCAATAAAAATAGAAGAATTTGTCTCGTACAATTTGGATTCAGTCAAGGGGCCACACTTAAGGACTTAGAAGGACCTTCAGGCCACAGGTTCCTCCCCCTTACTCCAGATAGTCCTGACTGCATACACAGAGTAGTATTTGTTGGTTTAGAGGAGAGAGGTACTAAAAAATAGTCGTGACCTGGGAATAAGAATCTTATCCCAGCTTTCACACTGACTCCAATGAGACCTAACTCTGTCACCTGTCTAGGACTTGGTTTTCTGATCTGTAAAATAAGAGCTTGTACTAGTCTTTCTAAGATTTTGCTCTGAAATTCTGTAATCAAGTGAGGGAATTTCTGTGAAAGTAGCAACCTGTTAGACACTATATAGGCGTATGGGACGTTATGCTAGTTCTAAGGGCAGACTATACATTCACTCAACACGTAGTTGATTGAGTTGTGGCGCTGTGGGGCACATGCCACGTGTTGAGAAGATGAAGATGGCACGACATGATTCCTGATGGGTTCTTGTGGGAGAAGCAGACATGTAAATAAGCAGTGATAATACCGTGTAATAATAGGTTCTTCAGTGCAGGGAAGTATGAAGTGAGGTTTGTCTTAGGAAGTTTTTTTGTGTCTTAAGGAGAGTGGAGAGTGGTAGTGTGGGAGAGAGGAGCATAGGGATTCCTAGGATGCAAAACCCAGGAAATAAAGGAGTTTAAACAAATGAGGAGGGTTCCAGAACTGCAGGTGTGTCATTGATGAGACTGGCTGAACACAGGTCTCTCGTAGGGGATGGCAAGTGATGAGCCTGGAGAGTTAGGCAGGACCTTGCGTGCCTCACTAAAGGGCTTATACTCTGGAGCCAGTGAAACAGAAACCCTCTTAATGTTTTAACTTTTAATTTTAAGATAATTTCAGACTTAAAGAAAGATTGCAAAAATTGTGAAAAAAATTCCTATATACCCTTAACCCAAATTCCCATAATGTTAAAATCTCGTATATCTGTGGTTAACAAGAAATTAACACCGATAGAATATTAAAAGCTACTAATCTTACTCAGATTTCACTGATTACGCCACTAATGTCCAATTTTTGGTTCAAGGTTCAGTTTGGGATCACATTAGTATCTAGATGAACTATTTCTTATTCTCCTCTAATCTCCAGTGATTCCTCTGTCTCTCTTTGCCTTTAATGATTTTGACCCTTTTGAAGAGTACTAGCGAGTGGTTTCATACAGTCACCCTCAATTTGGTTTTCCTGATGTTTCCTCATGATTAGATTCAGGTTGAACAGTTTTGGCAAGAACACCATATCAAATGCCGTCCAGTTCTTCCCAATGCATTTTATCAGAAGATACTTGGTATTGATTTTTTTCTATGGCGGGTAGTGAAAATTTTGGTTAGTTGATTAAGTGGGTATCTCCCAGGTTGCTTTACTGCAGTTACTGCCTTTCCCTTTGTACACTAATAAGTATCTGACGAGGATACTTTGAGACTATATAAATATTCTATTTCTCTTTCTTTTGGTTAATAATTTTTAATATCTAAAGATGTCTCTGAAATAATTCCAGTAATGGGTTTTACTTAGAGACTGCCATGGACAGATTTGCTTTTTAGAAAGATTACTCTGGGAGGTGCCTGTGGCTCAATGGGTAGGGCACCAGCCTCATATACTAAGGGTGGCAGGTTCAAAACCGGCCCCGGCCAAACTGCAACAAAAAAATAGCCAGGCGTTGTGCTTAGTGCCTATAGTCCCAGCTACTCAGGAGACTGAGGCAAGAGGATCGCCTAAGCCCAAGAGTTGGAGGTAGCTGTGAGCTGTGATGCCATGGCACTTTACTGAGGGTAACAAAGGAGCACCGCCCCCATATACCAAGGGTGGCGGGTTCAAACCCAGCTCCAGCCAAACTGCAACAAAAAAAAATATCCGGGCGTTGTGGTGGGCACCTGTAGTCCCAGCTACTCGGGAGGCTGAGACGAGAATCGCCTAAGCCCAGGAGTTGGAGGTTGCTGTGAGCTGTATGACACCACGGCACTCTACTGAGGGCAATAAAGTGAGACTCTGTCTCTACAAAAAAAGAAAAAAAAAAAAGATTACTCTGAGATGTTTGGGTGTGAGAGAGCTTCAGGAGCAGTGAGAAAACTATTGCAATAGTTCCTTTAAAAGTTGATGGGGTCCTGATCTAAGGCAGTGAGACTAGAGAAGATGAGAGAGGCCTTCTGGCTATATTTGGAATCAGAATGATCAGGGTTTACATTTTCTGCTATAGATTTAAATACTGGCAAAATTCTGAGACAGGAAAAAAAGTCACATTTTCTCTAGATTATCAAGTATCTATGTAGCCTCTGGGTTATTCTTTATTAAATATATTGTAGGTCTCATTACATGACATTTCACAAGGTGTTACTTCTCCTCCTGGATGATTCTCAGACCAAATTTCTGTCATTCAACCCAGAGCTGTTTCTAATCTCCAGCGTAGATGTGTTCACCCTTTGCTTATAGGATGTGAGCAAACCAGATGGTGCTTTCCACAGCCCAGAGTCTGCTTTCTTTGGTCCTTTCCCTAAATTTCTGCCACTTGCTGGTTTAGCCAGTATCCTTCTCTGTTGGGTTCAGAATGAGTGCTCTCTGCCCTAACACAAAATCTGGAACTGTAGGCCATGATCATATGATTTGATGGTATCAAGGAAGCATTTTTTGTTGGTTTTTCCAGAGAAAAAGAGAAATAAGCAAGCCAGGAAAGAAAGAGAGAGGAAAGGAGGAAAGGCTCAGTTCTTACCTTCAGAAGCAGCATGGGGGAGATGTTTGTTTACTTGAGAGTCGTGTAGCTTTGCAAGGCAGCTGGTAAAAGCATTTCAGTTTTTCGTGACTGGGAGTTAGAGTTTATAGAATCACTTGCAGAAAACCTTGGACATGGCCTAAGAATTGGGTTGCTCCTAACCCCAGGTCAATGGCCTACTTGAACTAGGCAGCAGGAGAAGGAGGTTAGGGCAGGGAGTTGAGCTTTTTGCTCCAAAAGCTATGGAAGGACTCTATCTTCTTCTGTTCTGGAGTCCAGCTGGATTTTTGAAAATGCCCTTGTGCCCTGGGAAACAACAGCCCTTTTAATATATTCCTGCCACTGTTGATGTGAGCTGATTAAAACGGCAGGCGGATGATGGAGGGAATGGTTACATGTCCCAGGCGGGAGGTCATGACAGTTGGATTGTGATTGACAGAGGAATTTCAACCTGCATTCTAGTCAGCTCCTCAGATAGCTTGTCTAAGTTCCCCAGGCCTGCCTCAAGCCATCCTCCAATACACTTGACTCCTTCTGGCCCGCAAGACTCGCATTTCAGAGATTTGGCTTAGTGTCCATAAATCCACTCAAGAAAGTGGTGATGAGCAGGGAAACCCTCTTTGGGAGATACCACAGCGTAGGAAAAGAACATCACAGCAGGAATCAGGTAACCTGGATGGGGAACCCAGCCCAGACGGTTTCTTTGTTTTTCTTATTAGTTCAATTTCCCACCACAACTTTGACATTTTCTTTCTGACTTTTGATTGTGATCTAAAGAAATAGTGAAGGAAGGCAAATTTGAATTAAAATCTGGTTCTCAGGCATGAACCTGAAAATCTGAAGTTTTCAAATTTTGTAAAATTATAGGTAAGCAAAGTGGAGACTAGGAGGAAGAGGGCAGGTATAGTTGTGACAACCAGCTCTCTTTTCTAGTTCCGTGTTTTACACATAGCGCTGTGAATCCAAAAATAAAGAGAAAAAATCCTGTCTTTTTTCTTTCTCTCTCTTTCTTTCTTTCTTTCTTTTTTTTTTTTTTAAATCTGCTTCTAAATATCTGTGTACTTGCCTAAGAAAATATTTCTCAACTTCTCTGGAATAGTTAGGGTTAATTAAAAATTATAAAAACACACCACAAACCTAATGTATTCTTTATGCGTAGGGTTTACATAAAGGTTGACATGCGGTGGCTTAGAGCCCCTAATTCTCTCTCTTCAATTTGCTGGTTTCAACCCTGTGTATTTGACTTTGCAGTCCTAATGCCATGAGGAATGCGGAACCAACAAGTCCACCCCATCTACGAGTTAGAAGGACATCTTGATTAAATTAGTGTCAAGGGGGGTGGAGAGAAAGGCACAGTCTCACAAAGGGTGTTTTGAGAAGCCTTGTAGCGCCTGTGAAGAATGAATGTTCTCGTTAACTATGGCCATGACCTGCAGCTCCACACATGCTGGAGACACAGCTCAATTGTCCCTAGGAGTTGGGGGTGGGGATGATAAAGGGGAAAGCCCAGCCCTCAGCCATGCTCTTCATCTCGACTGGAGAAGACAGCCTGGCATGGCAAAGGCAGGAATGCCTGTTGTTACTTTTTTTTTTTTTTTTTTGCTATAAGTACAGCCAGCAATTCTTTGATCACAATCTTTGTGTTTGGAAGGAATTAAGAAGTATCCTTTCCTCTGAGTGTTCAAACCTTCTTACTGCTCTTTGCTTCTCCTTTGGGTACTAAGAGGACTCCTGAAAGCACCCATTGTCTGGAGCCTCTTTCCACCCCCTTCCTTGAGGCTCCCCAAGAAGATTACTGCCTGAACTCTACAGAGCAAGAACAAGGAGCAACGCCTCCAAGACAGTGCCCATCCTTGTCATTTACCCATCATTCTCCTCTGATTCAGCCTTATAAGTCAAGCCCAAAAGGAAGACAGATGGTCTGTTCAAGGCTTCTCCAGGACCATGCGAGTCAGTGGGAAAGCAATGATGCTTTCTAGCTCGGTGACCCCTTGGCTTAGTTCCATCTGCACTGTGGCCAGGGTGCTTCATGAGACGTGCTTTTGTCATATACCCTTTGAACCGCCAGCCATCCAAATACAGCAAGTGGATTTAAAAGCTGATTTAATTTTGGATTCCTTTCCTTTAACCATAATATCCCAGCAGCTTATTTTTATAACTCTGCATATATGATTCTCTTTTGAACAGATGGAATCACAACTTTCCCAGCAGTATATACACCTGATGATTTTAAAACTGATAAATCAAGAATATGCTCCTGTATTATCTTGCTCTTTCTTGCTGTGAAGATTTATGACCTTTCTCCTCATCATCTTTACCCAATAATTATTAGGTACTCACAACATGAAGAGCATTGTACAAGATGAAGAGAATACAAAAAAGACAAATACCATCGAACACGAGTTTGTGAGCTCACATTCCAACTCCACCATTTAATAACCGTTCCCATGGGCACATTGCTTGACCTCTCTAAGCTTTAGCATCTATAAGTTCTAAGTGCTTTCCGTGCAGCAAAACAGAGGGGTTTTTAGTGAAATCTGAGCTGGGTTTTTAGTGAATGAAAATGATTTCCCTAATTAAGATGAAAAAGTGAAGAGTTTGAGTGCGGAGGGGGAGTTGGAGTGGAAAGACATTCCATATGGAAGGAACAGGCTTCAGGATGAAAGCATAGAAATGTATGAGCACTCTTCAGAGGATGGTGAGTAAAAAGTTCGGCTAAATCAGAGTGTTGATGAGGAGAGTAGCCGGGACAAAGTTGAAAAGAGCCCTGAATGCCACACTAAGGAGTTTGGTCTTTATTCCGAGAGCACTAGGGAACCATGGAGGGTTTATTCACAGGAAAGTGATCTAATGGTGTTGCTGTCTCAAAAGATTGGGTCTGTAATTCAGGGACAGGGTAATAAGGACCTGTGATGTGGTAGCAGAGGCAAGAGGAATGAAAAAAAGACAGACAAAGACATATCATGAAGGAAAACTCAACAGCATGTGGCCACTTATTGGAGAGAGATTTAGAAGTCAGAGATTCCTTCTTTCTGTTTTTATGCCTTAGGAAAGGCCAGTGTGCTGTTATAGAATTTGAACTGGCTGGTAAAGCTGACATTCTCACATGTGTCTCAGCAACTAGATGCCCACATCCTCCTCAGTCCCCAAATGGCCCCATATAATACTTTTGTACATGCCCATTTTTCAAGTTTCTTGTAGACTTCCTTCATTTGGTGAACTTGGGGATCACCAGAAGATCTCTGAGATTTGAATCTGGATTCCTAATAACTCAGCTAACTTTGAAGATACCCTTCATGAGGTAAATTCAGCCTCCTCCTCCTCCTCTTTGATGGATTGTGGTTTTTGAAATACTCCTGAGGAAGTAATGAGGAACCATATTTAAAACCTCAGGCTTGCTTTTCTCTTGTTTGACCAGAATGTTTTGGTCACCATGTCCTGGGAAATGAGCAACTTTAAAACGTAAGCGTGGTAAGCCTTCACTGTCACCAGTATCCATTCATTCTTTCATACAAAGCATATTTCAGTACTTATTAGGTAGCCAGGATTGCACTGGGCCTGGTGAGAGATGTAAATAAACATCTAATAACCTGTGTTAAAAGTTTAAACTTAGAGTTGTGCTTCTGGAAAAGGCAGCTTAGGTAATTCAGACCAACCCTTCTGCTTTGTTGGAGCTTCTTTTCCTTCAAGAGTCGTCTTGCTGTTCTAGAAAAGAATACTGAGGTGAGAAGCTGAGTAGATCTTTTAATAGACTTGTGGGGCGAGTAGGATGAAAACTGGAATTTAAGACCAAGGAAGGGGCACCCTTGCAAAATTCCCAAGGCTTTGAAACGCCAAAGGTATATGACTTAGAAGTGAGGATAAGCCAAAAATAGACTTCTGCAGTCTCACAGGAATTAAAGCCTTGCTTCAAACTATCTTAATTTCTAATTGGATTAAGATGATCTAGGCTAGGTAGTGGGTAGGGGCAAGTTTCAATCTTCTCTAGAGGAAGATACTATTATCCTAGGCCTAATGTGTCTCTCATCGTTTTTCATATGCAATGTTCGGCACTCGATTATAAATAATTACTCATATGAGGAAGTGAGATCTGTGACCAAAAACTAAGAGAAACAGCAGACTCACAGGAGATTCATGGTAATGGTGTTGTCAAGCACAAGCTTCAGATTAACTGTGTATAACACGTTTATGACATTAAATGATAAGAACAAAACTGGAAATAATGAAAAGGAATCCATTTAGAATGGATCAAAACATAAATGGCCGGCTCGGCGCCCCTAGCTCAGTGAGTAGGGTGCTGGCCCAATACATCGAGGCTGGTAGGTTCAAGCCCGGCCCAGGCCTGCTAAAACAATAATGACAACTACAACAAAAAAATAGCCGGGTGTTGTGGCGGGTACCTATAGTCCCAGCTATACTCGGGAGGCTGAGGCAAGAGAATCGCTTAAGCCCAGGAGTTGGAGGTTGCTGTGAGTTGTGATGCCACGGCACTCTACTGAGGGCAACGTAACAAAACTCTGTCTCAAAAATAAATAAATAAATGAAATGAAATGAAATGAAATAAATAAACTAGACCATAAATACCTAAACCTAAAAAACTCTTTGAAGAAAATATAAGTGTAAATCATTTCTGTGACCTTGAATTGGGCAAGGATTTCTTAGACATGACACCAAAGCACAAGCAAGAAAAGAAAAAATAGATAATTGAACTTCATCAAGATCAAACACTTTGTGCTTTAAAGGACACTAACAAGAAAATGAAGAGACAACCTACTGAATGCAAGAAAATAGTTTTAAATTATGTATCTCATATGGGTTTTGTATCCAGAATAAATAAAGAACACATATAACTCAACAACAAAAAGACAAACAGCCCAATTAAAAAAAATGATTAAAAACTTGAATAGAGATTTCTTCTAAGAAGAGACACAAATGAGCAACAAGTACATGAAAAGATGTTTGACATGTTAGTTATTAAGAGTACTGTAAATCAAAACCACAATGCAATAACACTTCACACCTACTAGGATGGCTATAATTTTAAAAAGAAAGAAGGAAAAAAAAACAAAACAAATGTTGGAGACAGCATAGAGGAATTGGAACCCTTACACATTGCTGGTGAGATTGTAAAATGGTGCAGAGGCTGTGGGAAATTAACAGCTCCTGAAAAAAGTAAGCATAGAATTACCTTATGACCCAGCAATTCCATGCTTAGGTATATGCTCAAGAGAATTCAAAACATTTACTCACACAAGAACTTATTTACAAATAAGTTCCAAATGTTTATAACACCATTTTTCATAATAACTAAAAAGTGGAAACCACCCAAACGTTCATGAAGTGATTAATCGAACAAATTGAAACAAAATGTGGCATATCTATACAATTAAAAAATATCCATACAATAGAATATTACTTGGCCATAAAAACAGAAGTACTGATACATGCCACAACAGAGGGAACCCTGCAAACTTTATGCCAAATGAAACATGACAAACACCAAGACTACACATTATGTGATTCCATTTATAGTAAATGTCCAGATTATGCAAATCTATAGAGACAGAAAGTAGATTAGTGGTTGCCACAAGCTGGGGAAAGAGAAAATGAGGAGTGACTAATAAGAAGTATGAATTTTCTTTTGGACTGATGAAATGTTCTGAATATAAATAGTGGTGATAGTTGTTCAATCTTGTGCATATATTAACAACCACTGAGTTATGTACTTTGAAGTGTGAATTGTATGGTATGTGAATTATATCTCAGCAATTAAAATAAAAAAGAAGAATCAAACAGGAATTTTAGTGCTGAAAATGTAGTTAACTAAAATAAAGAGTTCAATATGTGGATTAAACAGCAGATTAGATAAAGTTGAATGGATAATTAATGAATTGGAATATAAGTCAGAAAACAATACATACTGAAGCTTGGAGAGATAAAGGGATGAAAAACACAGAAAAGAGGGTAAGAAACTTGTGAGATATGGGAATAGACCTAACATGCATATATTTGAAGTCCCAGAGGAAGAGAACAAAGAGAATGGTATAGAAGCAATATTTGAAGAGATAAATAATAGGCATGAATTGTCTGAACTAACAGACATTGAGTCGTGTATGGAAGAAGCATTATAAACTTCAAGTAGGATAAACACAAAGAAAATTACATGTAGGCACATTATAGTAAAATTGCTGTAAACTATGACAGAAAGAAATCTTTAAAGCAGCCAGAGGTTAAAAACAACAACAAACTTACTACTTACTATGTTCAAAGGAGCAGCAGCAAGTTGACAGCTGACTTCTCCACAATAACAACAATAACAATAGAAGGTGACAATGGAATGAAAGTATAGAAAGAAATAGTCTTCAAAAATCAAAGTGAGCTAAAGGTGTTTGCAGACAAGGAAAATCTGAGAAAATCTGTCACCAGCAGACTTGCACTAAAAGAAATACTAAGGGGTATTCTTGGGGCAGCAGAAAGAAAACGATCCCAGATAGAATCTTAGAAATGCAGTTAAGAATGAAGCAACAGGCTCAGTGCCTGTAGGTCAGTGGTTAGGGTGTCGGCCGCATACACCAAGGCAGGCGGGTTCGAACCTGGCCTAGGCCAGCTAAACGACAATGACAACTGCGACAAAAAAAATAGCCAGGCGTTGTGGCAAGTGTCTGTAGTCCCAGCTACTTGGGAGGGTGAGACAAGAAAATCGCTTTAGCTGAAGAGATTGAGGTTGCTATGAGATGTGATGCCACGGCACTTTACTGAGGGCAACATAATGAAACTCTGTCTCAAAATAAATAAATAAATAAATAAATATTTAAAAATAAAGAATGAAGCAACAAAAATACATAAAAATATGTATCTAAGTGAATAATCACTGTTAAAAAACAATATTCTGTGAGGTTTTCAATATGTGTAAAATTAATATAAATGACAATAATGAAATCAACAATAGAATCTATGTGTGCATGGGGTGGAGAAAATGGGTTTTAAGTTATTTTTCAGGAAGTGGTAAAAGTATTAATTCATATTAGATTTTGGCAAGTGAAGGATGCATGTTCGTAATTTATAGTAACCAGTGAAAGAATAATATCACTACTAATCAAAGAGAGGGAGACACTTGATTAGTAAAAAAAGATACTTCAAATGATGGAAAGAAAGATTCTGGTAAAGGCCAAAGCTATAGTGATATAGAACAGAGTAATGGTTTACAGTGGTTAAGGGGAGAGGAGGGTGTGACTACAAAGGGCAGCATACAAGAATTTTTTGATGGGTGATAGAACCACTGTCTTAATTGTGGTAGTAGCTCCACAACTCTCTTCATTTGCCAAAGCACGTAGAACTCTATGCCCATAAGAGTGAATTTTATAGCATTTTTTTTGTAAATGGGAGGAAAAAAAGAAGGTAAGAAAAGAGAGGAAAGGGGCCCACAGAACAAGCAGGACAAATAGATAGCAATAGCAAATGTATCAGGAATAACAATAAATGTAAATTGGTTTATGCGAATTAAAAGAAATTTTCAGACAGATTTCTTAAAAACTATACTGAAGTATATGTTGCCTATAAAAGAACAGAAACATTTTATTTTTTTTTTCACTGTTAACTCTTAGATCTTACAGATATACTTGAAATCTAAGGGATACAGAAAGGTTTAAAGAAACAAAGTGATTAGAAAAGATAGCTATGATAAAAATCACACCATATCGATTTTAATGTAGAAAGTATTGTTAGATAATAAAGACAGGCATTTCCTACTAAAGATACAATTTCTCTTCTCTCTTTCTATATATTATTATATATTTAATAATATATACAAATAAAAAATGGACAGAATTAACCAGCCTGAGCAAGAGCAAGACTCTATCTCTACTGAAAAAAAAAAATACATACATACACACACACACACACACACACACACACACACACATATATATATATATAGTGGCTCCTGTGGCTCAAAGGAGTAGGGCACCAGCCCCATATGCAGGAGGTGGTGGGTTCAAACCCAGCCTTGGCCAAAAACTGCTAAAACAACAACAACAACAAATACACACACATATATATATATATATATAAAGGGCCATGGTGGCTCACATCTGTAATCCTAGCCCTTTGGGAGGCCAAGGTGAGTGGACTGCTTGAACTGAGGAGTTTGAGACCAGCCTGAGCAAGAGCAAGACCTCATCTCTACTGGCTCGGCACCCGTAGCTCAGTGGTTAGGGCACTGGCCACATGCACTGGGGCTGGCAGGTTCCAGCCCAGTTCGGGCCTGCTAATCAAGGACAGCTACAACACAAAAAAATAGGCGGGCATTGTGGCAGTTTCCTGTAGTCCCAGCTACTTGGGAGGCTGAGTCAAGAGAAGCTTAAGCCCAAGAGTTTGAGGTTGCTGTGAGCTATGATGCAACGGCACTCTAGCTAGGGCGACAATGAGGCTCCAAAAAAGAAAAAGAAAAAACATGGACAGAATTAAAAGGGCAAATGGACAAATCATCAACCCCAGTGAGAGATTTAATACACCTGCCTTAGAGAATATTTAAACAACTAGGTTAATAAAAAAAAGGCTAATAAAAAAAAATCCATAGGCTAATAAAAAAAAATTGTGAAAATGTAGAAGACTCACAAAATAATAAACATGATCTGAATGACATATATGGGTACTGTGCCTGACAACTGCAGATAAATAGATACGCATTCTTTTTAAGTGCACATGGAAAATTTATAAAATTTAAACCTCAATTGGAGAAGAAAATTTAAAGAGATTAGGTGAGAAATCAGAGCTGGAGATTGGAAATCTCCAGTTCAGAACTTTGAACATTTTCCTTTTCACAATTCAATGATTTTTTTTTCAGTGACAGAGAGATACTGGTAAGAGAAAAAGTGTCCATCTCCTAGGATATAGTTATTTTCATTTGTATATGGTCCATGACTTATGGGAATGGCTGCACATGTGATTAGTATGGGCAAGCACAAGAGGCTGCAAACTACCACTGTAGCTGAAGAAAGCTGATACAGGCTCAAATCTCCATCCTAGTCCCTTGCATTCTAATTTTCTGCCAGTAAAGGACTCTACTCAGTCTCCTGAAGTTGGCTTTATGCCACTCTTAGGTTCAATCCTGGCACCTGGGATGTCAGGAAAATGCTCTTAGGCCAGGCACAGTGACTCATACCTGTAATTCTAGCAGTTTGGTAAACAGAGCGGGGAGAGAGCCCTTAAGGCCAAAAGTTCAAGACCAACCTGGGCAACACAGACTTCATCCCTACAAAATATTATTTAAAAAATTGCCAGGTGTGGTGGTGTAACCTTGTAGTCTAGCTAGTTGGGAAGCTGAGGCAGAAGCATCACTTGAGCCCAGGGTTTGAGGCTGCTGTGAGGTATGATCCAGCCTAGGCAGCATTCCATCCTGGGCAGCAGAGCAAGACCCTGTCTCTAGAAGAGAAAAAGAAACCGCTCCTTTTATAATTGAAACCTAAGCTTCGGCTCAGCGCCTGTGGCTCAACGGGCTAAGGCGCCAGCCACGTACACCTGAGCTGGCGGGTTCAAATCCAGCCTGGGCCCGCCAAACAACAACAGCTGCAACCAAAAAAATGGCCAGGCGTTGTGGCGGCACCTGTAATCCCAGCTACTTGGGAGGCAGAGGCAAGAGACTCGCTTGAGGCCAGGAATTGGAGGTTGCTGTGAGCTGTGATGCCACAGCACTCTATCCAGGGTGACAGCTT
>CAUYRH010162026.1:0-15533 GCA_963574655.1 Perodicticus potto
TTTTTTTTTTTTTTTTTTTTTTGAGACAGAGCCTCAAGCTGTTGCCCTGGACAGAGTGCTGTGGCATCACAGCTCACAGCAACCTCCAATTCCTGGGCTCAAGTGAGTCTCCTGCCTCTGCCTCCCAAGTAGCTGGGACTACAGGCACCCGCCACAACGCCCGGCCATTTTTTGGTTGCCGCCACCATTGTTGTTTGGCGGGCCCGGGCTGGATTCGAACCGGCCAGTTCAGGTGTACGTGGCTGGAGCCTTAGCCCGCTGAGCCACAGGCGCCGAGCCTAGGTCTGTAGTTTGATGGTGAATTCTGTTCAAGCACAATGGACCAATATTTCTTATTATAATAGATTAGTAAGTATGCCATCTCCAAGAAAGATCTGAGGGAAAATAAACTTAAAACCCAATAGGAGTGTAATACAGTGATGTAGCTTGCTGTTTATCACTTTGCTATGATTATCATTAGAAACATAGATTAAATTTATATGCAATAAAATATTATCAGTAACATTTTCTGGTTACGGCTTTGGCCTATTCTTTAAAAAGTGATTTGCAGTTTATTATTATAAACAGATTTTATTTTTATCACTCAAATCACCAAAGAAAACAAAAACAATAAATTATTTCCCATAAATCCTTTTTTCCTATCAAGAATCATAAGAGTTGATATTTTCTGCTTTTCACCCTATTTATAAGTCCAAACTACCTCTTCCCATACCTATACCAGCAAAGGTGGAAAGTATAGACTTGCCAGGATTTCCAATCCTTCCTCTTCCACCAGGGTACTGTTAAAGAAGGCTGAGTTGGGGACCAGAAAATGAGACCTTTCACCTGTATGTGTTTTCAGAGGCCAGATGGGGGGTCCAGACTTTCATGCCCCCCCAGAATTAAGGAGGTCCTCTTGCCCCTCCCTTTCCAGGTCATGTCAGAGGAGGTCTAGCAGAGTCAGGATCTTCACCATTGCCTAGGGGTAATAAGGGCACCCCTCCCATCACGTCCGTGGAGGCAAGATGGGTTGCAGTAAAGAGGGTCTGCTGCCTCTCAGGCTGGGTACTGTCAGCAGAGGCCTGATGGGGAAGCCAGACTCTCCTTTCTATCCAGCAGCGATGGCAGTTTGTCAGTAGTGGTTGAGTGAGAAACCTGGTCTACACCTGGACTCTGACATAGCAGTAAGGAGGCCACCCCGTTTTTGCCCTGCTCAAGCAGCCTCAGAGGAAGCCAGGCAAAACAGAGGATTGAACGAGACCCAGAGGCCCAAAAGACATAAAATACCCAGATTTATGTATAAAATTACTCATTATACCAAGAACCTGGAAAATTTCAGCTTGTATACAAAAATAATTAATGAATGCTAACACCAAGACAACAGATGCATTAGTATTAGCTGACAAAAAGCAGGCATTTCAACTAAACGTATATGCAAGAGCATCCGAAAAGAAGTTTCAACATCATCAGGCATTAGGGAAAATGGAAGTTTAAACCATAATGGAATATCATTGCATACCCATTATAATGACTAAAATAAAAAATTAGCGACAGTGCAAAATGCTAGCATGGATACAGAAAAACTGGATCATTCATAGTTCGATGGTGGCAATGTAAACTGGTAGAGCTTCATTAGAAAACTATTTGTCATTTTCTTAGGAAAAAAACAACAATAACTAAACACAACACCACAATTGCTCATCTGCACTTTTATCCCAGAGAATGAGAGCTCATTTTCACACAAAAACTTGTACATGAATGTTCATGATAGACTTGTGATAGCCAAAAATGAAGAATGTTCCTTCAGTGGGTGACTGATTGAGTGCACTCTGGTATATCTATATCACGGACTACTACTCAGCAATAAAAAGGAACAAACTGTTAAAATCCAGGGCAATATAAACAGATCTCCAGAGATTTATACTGAATGAAAAAAAAAACAAAACCAAATGACACCTACTATATAATCCCATTGATATAATATTCTTGAAATGACAAATCTTGAAAACAGATCAGTGGTTATCAAGGGTGAAGGACTGGAGGACGGTTTAGGGAAGATAGGGGAACTTCAGAGTGGCGGGGGCAGAGTGATGCTCAGGATCCTTGTATGTTCTGTATCTTGACTGGATCAATATCGGTATCCTGGTGCTTGTAATTTATACTACAGATTTTGCAAGATGCTACTATTAATGGGACACTGGGTGAAGGGTAAAGGGGAATTTCTTGTACTATTTCTTACAACTGCCTATGAATCTATACTCATCTCAACATAAAAAGTTTAATTGATCAATGACTACAATATGGCTACAGATTATCTGATTATATAACTCATACCTCTGATTAACATTATTATAAAAATGGAGCATATTTATATGTAATTTATAATGATCACTCATATTTATAATTACCAACTAATTTGAATCAGGCACTTTATTTTTTATGGTTTAGGTTCCTATCATGAACAGTTCATAGAAAGTAATAGCAACATATTGTGGTCTTCACTGGAAACATAGTAATAGCAACATATTGTGGTCTTCACTGAATGGAAAGCACTGAACTCAGGATAAGTCCAAGTGTAATCCAGAAGCATCTGGAACTTTTTTTCCCACCTCCCATTAGAGATGACACAGCTTAGTCCCAAGCATTTGGCAAAGCCTATATAATTGAATATAATCAAAATAGGGAAGAATAGGCTAAAATAGATTAACCATAATGATTGCCATGGTCCTCTTCTGTATAATGAAGACTTATCTTTGGGAATCATTGGGGGAAAAGATTGAGCTGCTTGTAGTTGGGATTAGAAGGAATGGTTTGAAAAATCAGACCCACTAGGCCAGAGGAAATTCAGGACTGGGCCTGCGGTAAAGGGGCCTGGTGCCTACAAAGACTGGGAAGAAAGAGCCAGGCCAGAAGGCATGCCCCAGCCTTGAGAAAGCACAGCTCAGCAGGACGCGTGGTCCATGCCATTGTAGCTCTCTAGTATGGAACATGAGAGTTATTTCTAAATCCAATTTACTTGTGAAGAGTGCCACACATTATACCAGAATGAAATGGTAGTGGGTTTGAGGATGGACGTAGCAATTGACATGCTTCTGGTTGTTTTCTTAAATCAAAAGATAATTTTAGAATGGAACAGCAATTATATATCACCAAATAGATCATTTGGATAAGAAAAATTACAGGATTCTTCTCTCAACAAATGTATGTATAAATAAAATCTAGATCATGGGTTTTTAAAAATGTATTTCATTGTGCAGTTAGGATGATTATAATATGTTTTGTTTTGAAAGTTAATAACAGGTTGCAAAATAATTCAAAACAGCATAAAATATTGCAAAATACACATGATACTAATACATTTTTAGTCAACTTCTCACACTGTTAGAAAGGTGTCATGATAAAATAAATGTTAAGTCAGAAAGGAAAAAACTTATTTCTAATTTTATGGAGAATAAATATTAGAAAAATATAGTGAAAGAAGAATATTTGTTATCCATAAATCATGATTGTTTTGGTGTCCAAAAATATTTTATTGATAGAATGATAGTAAAAGTCTAAATAACGAATAATTTAAGAGTAAAATGAGTTTGTCGCTTTTCCTTTTTAAAGGTAATATTTAATCTAACTCCAGGAGCTAACTGTGACACACTATATAATCACTATATAAACAAGTATTAAATTTCTGCTCTTTTTACTCCACTGATTCTGGATTCACATTATTAATTGCTTGGTGCTTTTCTCTTTTAAGTGCAATGTGTTGTGATGCAGGATTAATTTGAAAGATGCTTTCCAAATCTTATCAGTATTTATTCATGCAGAAAAAAGAGAAGAAAAATAAATCACAAATCATCACTAAAGAGCTATTTTAGACTAAGGGGTAAGACAAAATACTGTGTAAAGGCATATATATGCATACATCAATATATAAAGCAAAAATTATACAATCTAGAAACTGGCAATTGCTTTCTTTGATTTTTCACTTCTGCTTCAACATAGCAGAGCTTTCCCAGAGCTCATGAAATATTACTACAAAACCTATGGATCATCTTTTATCATTTTTAGTGTGTCTTTTGATAGCGGCATCTTGATTTACTACTTAGCTTAATTTAGGTGAGGCTTATGAATGTTGTGTACTTTCACTCCAGTATTAAATTAAAATGTTAAAAGAAATCTTACTCTAGTGCAGTGCTTTTCAACCTTTTTTATCTCACAGAACACTTGAACTTCTCTGGCAAACTTAAATTATGTTGATCGAAAAAATAGAGAAAATAAGAATACCCTTACTGTGCTTTGAGCTTCTTTCAAAAATAATTTAATTAATTATCTTTAAAAAGTTTTGCGGCACACCAGTGTGCTTCTGCACAGAGGTTGAAAAATCACTGCTCTAGAGTTTAGGATCCAATTTTCTTGTCTGTGTAAACAGTAGTTAATGAATTCAATATTGATACCTTTTCTTTAAGAAGAAAGAAGATCGCAATGCAGCCAGTCGGTTTCGGTGCTGTGCTGGGTGCTGGACACTGAGCTAAGTATTATATTTCACTTTTATTAACCAATTTAATCCTTACAACCTAGAAGGCAGGTACATTTATTTTCATTTTACAGAGCAGGAAAGGCTCACAGTGAGAAGGTATGTAGTTTGTGTAGGGCTCAGAGATAGTAAAGTTTAGAGTTCCGATGTCTTCTGGTTATGGGAGGCAGACTTCTGAACCACAACTATTCCATTAACTGCAGTCCATTCTAAAGTAATACATAAAAAGAAAAGGAAAAAAAAAGCTAACCTGAAAGGGTTGGCATTTAACTATATTATCAATGTGTATTTGTAAATTTCCTGTCAGGATATGGTAGAACCTCCGTAAGTTGACCATCTAAGGGACTGTAACAAACTTCAACATACGGAGGTGGTCAACATAAGGAACTAGGCCTATTGTACTGACACCTAGATGTGGTGCATGTTCAGTGTATGAAAATTATGTCAATTTAAGGAGGTGATCAGTGTAGGGAGGTGGTTAACTATGGAGGTTCTACTGTGTGTTGAAACAATTTTTCCCCACCATTTTTGCATATATGTTTACAAATTGTGAATGAAATATAGGAAAAGACAGATGGGCCTACAAATAGGATTTTAATTTTTCTCCTGGGTGGTGAAATTATAAGCTTGTGGATAAAGAACATATCTGAATGGTTTCCCTGTCTTTTCCTAGATAGTAGAAAGATGACTTGGAATGTGGAGATAGGAACTCATGCAGGCCAATTGGTGACACTGCCAATGATACAGTTATAACATCCCTGCCCGCAATCAAGTTACAAGGTTTTGCTGGTTTCAAGTCAGCTGAACTGTTATCTCTTCTTCTATGGTAAGGAATTGTTTCTGTTTCTCAGGAGGACACATGGTGGAGAAGCAGGTTCGATACTCAGAGCATGTCTCAGATGTCCAGGTTAAGACCTCTCCTAAAGGTCAAGAACTAATCACAACAGCTGCTTAGTTACCCAGCAGAATAATAAATCGTTCCCAAGCCCAATCTCTCTGTGTGTCAACACACAGGTCTCTCACTCTTCACTGCAACATTTTAAGGTGAATTGTAAAGAGTGCTCTTGTTTGCCGAGCAGATGTCAGAGTATTAACGGTGTGCTATTTACAGCTCCTCGGTGGATGTCAGAGTTTGTGTTTGCTCGCCTTGAACACTCCTTATCAACACAGCTGCAAGAGATGGGCTGTGAAATGTTTGAAACATTGCTGAGAGCCATGGCTAGGCACTGCATTCTCGGCATGGGGATCGATATCAGTAAAATGTGTCTCATGATGGTGCATTCTTATCAGACACCTTATCTTTCCATCTGTTTCCCCTTATTCAAAGGAGTACATCATATTCATTTTGCGAGGCATATGAGAGAATCTCTTTCCTTCCAAATGAAATGAGGCAATCAATATGTATTGTCTTTGCTGCCTAGAGCAAGGACTGTTCAATATTTAATGGATCTCAAGCCATGTGGCATTGACTGTTCAGGCCAAGAGAGTGAGCACCTCAGAAAACCAGTGCTGTGTTAAACCAGTTTCTGTTTGTTCTGCTGAGAAACAGACAATAACAAAGACTAAAGAGCCAGTAAATCCGGAGTGGAGAACAGAAAGTCTGAAACCAATGATAATAAATAAATTAGTTTGGTTTAAAATGACGTGGCATCTGCTATTTAACCTCAAAAGAAAATGCAACGAAATACACTCTGGTTCTTCCACAGTGACATATATGACACAAAAAATTTAAGGAATAGCTCTTGAAATCCATCAAAGCTAATGTGCAGTGTTCAAATATATGGCCACTTATTGAACTGACATAATTCAGTTGCAGTAACATGAAACGCGTACATTTATGAAGTTTTTGGACTTTTTTTCTTATGCATACAAATATTTTGGTTTTGCAATATTCAAGGGACAGAAATCTTCTCGTCAGTTTTGTTATAACTTATAATCGAAAATGTGTGGTAGTCTATAATGAACTTTTTTTAGTTACTTAGAAATCTGTTTGATCCCCATAAAAGCAATGACAACTAAACATATTTATTCATTAGAATGATATTCTAGCCAATGAGCACAAATGTTTAGTAGATGTGACAGAATTGAATCTTGTCGAGCCATTTCCCATTTACCCTAGAGTAAAAATAAATAATAAATATGTAATTTTCCTCTTTTATTTCTATTTTGATTTTGTATGTCAAGTGAATTAATAGATTTGCAATACCATGAAAAGAAAAAAAGAGACATCAGTTCTTCAGTTACCTCTCTCCCAGGTAAGGAGCAAATCTCAGAGACAGTAACCTGATTGAGTTCCTAGTTTCTGGAACCAAGGCGGACCCAACTCCTGTCCCGTATGCTTAAATGTCTATGTGCACTGTGCTAGTTCATCCGCCTGGAGTTATAAACATTTGATATTCAAAATATCATGTTAGATACCATTGCTCATGGTTACTGTTAAAACGCTTGTTTTGTTTTGACAAAATTCTTACTTTTCTGTAGAGTTTTTTTCAAACACTGAGACTTAGTTCATTCCTAGTGACTCCCAAGTATGTTTTCAGTTTGCACAAAGGGCTGGGTTTCTATTTAGGTGGAGCCAGCAGCTGCTGAGTGGTGTGATTTCAGAACTCTGATTTCTCCCCCTTCCTTGGCCCATTCCAAAATCTGCTTTCCCCACCTGTTCACTGACTTAGGACATTCCTTTAACGGGGGATAAAAGCTCTGGATTTATAATTAGAAATATGACTTAGGAAACCCCTGTGCCAGAGAGTCCCAAGCACAGAGGCCCGGTTACTTTACAGGGTGTCAAATTTCTCTTGGCTTTGGCTGCCACCCAGAACACTCAGAAAATCTTTCCACTGTGCTTCTCGCTGGCTTGCTACCATCTTCTTGATGTGTAAGCACATGACAGTAACAATGTGTCAGTGAGAAGCTTTATTAAGATAGACAAAATTCAAAGGCTGTTGTGAATCTTTCAAGTGGCAAGTTACACTATGTAGACACCTTCCCCCCCACCCCCCAGATTATTGCTCAGTGCTATAAAGTGCAATCTTTTAGGAAAATCCTCAGTGAATCACTGACACAAAGTCCGAGGTGGTGGCCCTGCGTTAGCCTCCTGTAGACGTGATCTACTTCCTACCTATTCTTTCCGGGTCATGCTTTCAAACATTGAGATTGAGGCCCATTTTCAAATGCCAAGTTTTAGGTGTTTCATTTGAAGAAAGTAAAAGTTTCACACCAATTTTTTAAACTGTTTCAGAAAAGTGGAGATTTACAAAACATTTTTTAGAATTTTTGGAAAGCTGCAGTCACTCGCAGCACTGGTTTATAATTTGTACAGAACTGTACAGTTCTCAGACTATCTTCTCCTGTGTATCAGGAAACTAAATTATTGAGTATTTCAGTAAAAACATGACTTTTCATGGGTGCTAGCTTGACTATTGCCCCATCCACACAGCATGATATATCCACTCTGTACCATGTTACCTAGTCCATGTATTAATGAACAGTATTAGAAAACATTTCTTTTACTGTTGATCTAAATTCACCAGCACATTTGGGGAGGATTTACAAGTGTAACCCTGTGTCTGTGCATCCATGTGATTTGGATCCCACAGGAGTCTTCATTGTGTTGTTACCAGGTATAGGTGTGGAATATTATTTTCCAGTAGCTCTAGCAGCAATTCTATCAGGGATTTCTAGTTTGAGGCTATTTCACTTTCAACTTAACTGGCATAAAGAAACATGTTGTATAGTAGTCATTCATTGTAACAGAAGAAAAAAAAATAGGAACAATGCCCCTTGAGTCATTGTTGTTTGTCCCTTAAAGCTCAGAGAGTTCTTCTTCTGCTTCTGACTATAGAAGAAAAAGGGCACCTGTGTCTGTGTAGGTGCAGGGTAACTGAGCCTTTATCCCAACCACCTGATGTTATTTCCTACCTTGCCCTAGTAAGGAAAAATGCACCCTTTCCCCAATAGAATTTTTATCAGTTTACTTTGGGCTAACAAGTTTTCCCACTGTATTTTTTCCAATATCCTCATTAGATGCTAAGTTGGAAAAAAACTAAGTTAATCATCAGTAAGAAATGTTAATCCAAATGGCCACTGATTCCAGGTGAATAGATATATTAAAAAACTCCTGGAGTCTGAATATGCTGAGATATGCTTTTATACATGAACACAGAGAAGGAAAACTCACTATAAATATTCTGGGTACCCACTGTGGAAGGATAATAATTCATTATCACTGTTATTATTATTGTTTGTATGAGGGAGCTTCCTTTGAGGGCTGCTGTCAGTTTTCCTTTCCTAAGGGTGGAGATTTTATTTACTTTTATAATACACACCCTTTGTTCTGGGAAAATTACTGGACTGGGTCTGCTAGTTTCATGAAAGTAAAGCAAGTAGTTACCAGAGCCATCTATTGTTCTAGGAGAAAACATCATTTATTACACATTTGAATGAAGGTTTTTAGAGAGTAAAATTTTAAGTGTTTAGTATTTAAGTTGGGCCAGTAGTCAACTGGACAGTTACTTGTTTTGTCTTGTTTTTCCTATGGCAAATATCTGTCAGAACCATTTGTGAAATGGGTATTATTCTCAAGTTAATCTTCCCACCACAGTTTTTAGATCTACCAACTTTGAGTTAGGTTTGCTCCCCTACCCTATAACTTACTTATATTAGACTATTGCTCCCCCCATGCTTGGTAGAACTTAAGATTTTGAGAAATAAATGCTCCTTGCCTCTCGTTTACTGAACTGCAGAGATCAGACTATCTCCTAGAGATGTAGTTGGAACAGGAAATTGGAAATGGGAGTATTATGTGAAGGAAAGGAATATTTCTACATGCCTATGCAGAAGGCAGGTTCTTGTTTGGCAACTGAAAAGTAAAGAGCTATTGGATTTCATGTTTAAGTTCCCTGGAGATGATTGTGAGTAGGCAGCCTTCTAAAACTGAGGAAGGATCTTGTGATTAAGTTAGATTCCTCTGGGGTATAGGAGTAAATGGTGACATCGACCAGGTAACTGACACATATGCTATATTTCTGTTACACTCTATGCTCTTCCCCCATTCCCACTATGCACCCACCACCTACCCATCCACCCATCTACTCACCCTCTCATTCATCCCCCCAACTATCCCCCCATTCATCCCTTCACTCACACAGCCATGCACCCATCCATCCACTTGTCTCTTCACTCACCCATCCATCATCCTTCTGCCCACCCGTCCGCTCATTCACCCCCCATCCATGTACCCATGTATTCACCCACCAATCCATTCACCCACCTATAGGCAAAAAGCCTATAAGTAAACCTTTAAATGGTTCCGTTTTGTGAAGGCAAGTTTAAAGTCTTTTGTTAGTTAGAAAGGAAAAAATCCTGGATAGAACTCCATATGTGGCTTAGAACCTAATCATGTAAAAGTGATTTAGGGTGAGGGTAGAGCTTCGTGGAGACAGGTCTGAAAACAGATACTGTATATCTCAGGATTTTCCAGGCTACTCCCTTAAGATGATTAACTGCCTCCAAATGGTCTGTTAAAGGATCAAGAATTTAAACCACTTATTTCCCCAAAATCTTGCTTTGTGGTTTTGTTTTTGATTGCTTAGCATAAGAATAACTTTAGTGAAACAGTTATCAGTTAAGCCAGTTAAACCTTAGCCCATTAGATAGCTTTACATAGTGTTAGTAAAGTAGTTATGAGTTAATCCAATTTATCCATAGGCCCGTAAGTACCAGTACTACACTCTATACCTTAAATATTCTTGAAATATAGCTAAAGCACTATACTTTGCTCTCATCTTTGCTTTGAAGTTTAAGAGCTCCAACTCTATCTGTGCTTAGAATAAACATTTATGAGGAATTGAATTTAATAAATACTCTCAACAATATTATCAGGCAGGTGGGATATTAATGTTAATTTTGTAGCAAGAGAAACAGAAGGGGAGATAGGTTAAATAATTTCTTGCAGGTGACACATCATGTTCTAGTACTCAGGAATAAAGTTTCATTGGTTCATTCTTTCATTCATGCATGCCTTATTTGGTGCTTTTTATATGCTAATCAAGGTTTACATTGCTTGGGAAAAAGCAAGGAATAAGGCAGAAAATATCTTTGCTCTTCTGGATTTATCTTCCATTGAGACGATGACTGTGGGAGAAAGAACCACTGACCTGGTGGAATTTGTAGATAAGAGAAGAACTCACAGATACTAAGAAATTACTCATGGAAGGAAATACTAGAGTAATTGTACTTTATGTGAATATGGGCGTGTGAGGGTTTGCAGTTTGAATAGTAGAAAATAAATTTAACTGAAATTAGAATCTGGAATCCCTGTGAGGTAATATTTAAATTCAGGAATATTTAGTAGAAGGCATATATTGATATATTTATTGTCCATTTTAAATCACACACTAACTTTATAGACACCCTGCATATATTAACTTATATGTATATATGAAATCAACTTTAGTTCCTTTCTAAGAGCAGTTTTTCTAAAGAAAAAGATTGCACATAAGGAACCTAACAATTTGGGGTGTGGACATAAGCTATATTCTGGTATAATAGCTGTTATGTAGAGATGCTAAGTGTTTTTTTTTAAATAGCTTTATTGAGGTATAATAAACAAATAAAAATTGTATATGTTTAAGGTGTACAATGCGATGGTTACATGTATTAGATACATTTTGGAATGATTGCCACAATCAAACTGATTAACACCTTTTTGCCACACAGGCACCATTTGTGTGTGTGTAGAGGGGGATGAGGACATTTAATATCTGCTCTCTTAGCATATTTCAAGTAAAAGACATAGTATTTATTAACTGAGATAACTTGACTTTATCCTTTCTGATCTAGATGTCAGTTATGTCTTTTTCTTGCCTAATTGCTCTGGTCCAGGCTTCTATTGCCATGTTAAATAGAAATGGTAAGAATAGACACCGCCATCTTATTCCTGATCTCAGAGAAAAAGCTTTCAGCTTTTCATCATTGAGTATAACATTACCTGTGGGCCTGTCATATTTGGCCTTTATTATTCCAAGGTACATTCTTTTCACTGCTGACCTCAAACAACATAGGTTTGAAGTACATGAGTTCAATCTGAATATATTTTTCCATCTCTGCTACCCCTGAGATAGCAGTATAAACCCCTCCTTTCTTTCCTTTTCCTCAGTCTTCTCACCAAGAAGACTGACAAGGACGAAGACTTTATGACCATCTACTTCCATTTAATGAATAGATAATATATTTTCTCTTCCTTCTGATTTTCTTAAAGACATCTGCTTTTTTCTGGCATATTTATTGTAAGAATACAGTATAAGATACTGGTAGCATAAAAGTATGTGCTGACCATATTATTAATAAGCCTTCTGGTCAGTAATGGGCTATTAGTTGTTAACTTTTGGGTGAATTGAAAGCTATACACAGATTTTGACTGTGATGGGGCTCTGAGTGTTTTTATCATGATAAGATGTTGAATTTGTCAAACTTTTTTTTTTTTGCAGTTTTTGGCCGGGGCTGGGTTTGAACTTGCCACCCACAGCATATGGGGCTGGTGCCCTACCGTTGAGCCACAGGCGCTGCCCCAAACATTTTTTGATCACACCATTTTTATCCTTTATTTTGTCTGAGAGGTGTATCATATGTATTGATTTGCATATGACGAAACATTTTTTTGCACCGCAGGGATAAATCCCACTTCATCATGATGTATGATCTTTTTAATGTGCCATCAAATTCAGTTTCTAATTTTTTTTAAGGATTTTGAGTCTATGTTCACCAGAGACATTGTCTTATAATTTTCTTTTCCCATAGTATTCTTGGCTTTGAAATCAGGGTAATTCTGGCCTCATGAAATGAATTGAAATGAGTTTGGAACTGTTCCTTCCTCTTTAATTTTGTGGAAGACTTTAAAAAGCATAAATTCTTTAAATGTTTCATATATTCACCTGTAAAATCATTTGATACAGTTTGCTTGTTTTGGGTTATTATTATTGTTGGGGGGGGGGTTGATTGCTGATTTAATTTCATTTCTCTTTTTTGGTCCATTAAGATTTTCTGTTTCTTCATATTAGTTATTGGTAGGTTGGATGTATCTAGGAATTTATCCATTTCTTCATTATTCTTTTCCTTCTGCTACCTTTGGGCTTGCTTTCTTTTACTAGCCCCTTAAGGTATAGATTTTAGTGTTTTACTGTGATCATTTTATTTTTTCCTAATCTAGGCATTCATTATTAACTTCTCTATTAGGAAATGTGAAGTAAAGTGCTTTTGCTACATCCCATAAGTTTTGGTATGCAGTGGTTCCATTTTCCTTTATCTCAAAGTACTTAATGATTTCCCTTTTGATTTTTTGTTTGATCCAGTGATTTTTCAGGAGTATGTTTCTTAATTTCTACAACTTCCTCAATTCCTCCACTTCTTGATTTCTAGTTTCATACCTTTAGGTTGGAAAAGATACTCAATATGATTTCAACCTTGATAAATTTGTTAAGACTTGTTTTGTGATGTAACATATGAAACCTAGAAAATAGTCTCTGAGCACTTAAAAAGAATGTGTATTCTGCTACTGGTGAATGCCTGTTAGGTCCATTGGTCTGAAGTGTAATTCAAGTTCAATGTTTCCTTATTGATTTTTTGTCTGGATGATTTGCCCATTGTTGAAAGTGGGATATTGTAGTCCCTTACTATTATGAATTACAGTCTCTTTCTTCCTTTAGATCTTTTAATGTTTGATTTCTGTATTTAGATGCTTCTATATTGGGCGCATATACATTTATAATTGTTATATCCTCTTGATGGATTGATTCCTTTATCATTTTGTCTCTTGTACAAATTTTGACTAAAAGTTTATTTTGTTCCACACAAGTATACCCACTCGAGCTCTCTTTTGTTTGCCATTTGTGTGGAATATCTTCATCATTTCCAGCTTAGGTGTATCCTTAACACTATAATGAGTGTCATGTGGGCAACATATTGTTGAATATTGCCTTTTGTAAAATCTATTCAGCTAGTCTGTCTTTTGATTATATAATTTAATCACTTATATTTCAAGCAAATATCTATGGGTAAGAGCTTATTACAGCTATTTTATAAATTGTTTCTTATCTGTTTTTATCAATTCCTTGTTTTTTAATTCCTCTCTTGATGTACTTTTTGTGATTGGATGATTTTTCTGTAGTGCTAGTTTTTAATTTCTTAATTTTAATATTTTGTTTAATTAGTTCACATTTTTACTTTGTGGTTATCATGAGGCTTCATAAAACATCTTACAATAGCAGGCTGTTTGAAATTGATAACAGTATCTATTGCATATAAAATCTCTAAAATTTTACCACATATTTTGTCATTATATTGTGTATCCTTTATTAAATTATTTATATTAGTAAGTATTTAATAATTGTAGCCTTTTCTTTTCAATATTTTATCTTATAACCATTATTCTAGACTTAAAATGATTTATACACCTCTGTTATGACATTAGAGCATTTTGAATTTGATTATTTATTTACCTTTAGAAGTTAGCTTTATATTTTGTATGTTTTATGGTTTTACTTAGCATTATTTTATTTCAACTTTATGAAATCTCCTTAGCATTTCTGATAAGGTAGGTCTAGAGGTAAAGAACTTTCTTTGCTTTTGTTTGCCTTGGAATTTCTCTTTCATTTTTGAAGACAGATTTTCTGGGTATAGTGTTCTTGGTCGACAGTCTTTTTCTTTTAACACTTAGCATCAACTTCTAGCACTCTCCCCGGGCATGCAAATTTCCTACTAAGAACTCTGCTGATAGCCTGAAATCCCCTTTTATGTGACAAGTCTCTCTTTTAATTTTCTTCCTGCTTCCAAGATTCTCTCTTTGTATTTGAATTTTGACAATTTGATTATAATGTCTCTTGGACTACTCTTTTATGGGTTGATCTTGCCTGGAATCCTTGGAGTTCAGTGAATCTTCATGTCCATATGCCTTCCAAATTGTGGGAAGTTTTCAGTCATTATTTCTTTAATTAAGCTCTTTTCCCTTTTTCTCTCTCCCTCTTGTTTTGGGATTTTTATAATTTGTATATTCATTTATATTATGGTGCCCAAAGATACCTTATGCTTTTCTCACTATTTTTTATTCTTTTTTCTTCTTTTCCCTTTAATTGACTAATTTCAAATAAACCATCTCTTTCTTCTGCATGATAGAGTCTTCACCTCTTTATTTTATTTTTAAATTCTGTCATTAAATTTTTCAGCTCCAGGATTTCTGTTTAATTCTTTTTCTATAGTTTCTATTTATTGATCAAACTTCTTTTTGTTATTCATGTATTATTTTATCAACTTCTTTCGGTTGTCTGGCTGTGTTCTTTGACATTCCATTGAGCATTTTCAAGATTAATATTTTAGATTTTGTTTTGTTTTGTTTCTTTGGTCAGGCAATTCACAAATCTCTATGTTTCTTTCTTTCTTCCCTTTTTTTTTTTTTTGGCTGGCTCATAATTTCCTTTGGTACTGTCATGCTTACCTGATTATTTATATTTTAGATACCATTAATATGGTGTCTGTGTACTTTATTCATTAATTTATTATTACTTTTTTTTAAATTTCAGGTTAATGTGAGGGTATAAACAACCAGGTCACAATTTTTGAATTTGTTAGGTACAGTCCCTCTTATAGTTATATTCCACACCCAAAAGGTGTGCCATACACCCCTACATATGCCAAATAAATGGGAGCACCCCAACTCCCCCTTTTCTCCTTTCCCCTGCCTTCATTCCCCTTCCCCCCAACTTGTATTGAAATGAGTTTTTCTCCTATGTGGGTGTGAATTAGATCATTTACTGGCTTCATATTAGTATTGAGTACATTGGATATTTGCTTTTCCGTTCTTGTGATACTTTACAAAGAAGAATATGCTTCAATTCCAACTATGTTAATGCAAAATATGTAAAGTCACCATCTTTTTTTATGGCTGAATAGTGTTCCAGGGTAAACATATACCATAGTGTGTTTTCTGTTGTTGTTGTTTGTTTTTTTTGGAGAGACAGAGTCTCACTTTATCACC
>CAUYRH010162032.1:0-16189 GCA_963574655.1 Perodicticus potto
TGCTGTGGCATCACAGCTCACAGCAACCTCCAATTCCTGGGCTCAAGCAATTCTCCTGCCTCCACCTCCCAAGGTGGGACTACAGGCGCCCGCCACAACGCCCGGCCATTGTTTGGTTGCAGCCGTCATTGTTGTTTGGCGCCCGGGCTGGATTCGAACCCACCAGCTCAGTTGTACATGGCTGACGCCTTAGCCGGTTGAGCCACAGGTGCCGAGCCACAGTTGTCTTTTCAAAACGGAAATAGTTTTATTTTTCCCCTCAAAATATTAAAGAAATGGGTGCTCCTTACAAAACAAATAAATAATAAATATTTGGGGAAACAAATGCTCCATAATCCCATCACTCAGGGATAATGTTAAAATTTTCACGTATGGTCTTCACCTATCTTTGGAAAAATCATCTGTGCCTATGTTACAATTATTTTTCTTTTTACTATTTTTGTCAATGAATTTGTAAATGTTCCCTTTAACAAATTCCAACCTTCTTTTGGCAGAACTGAGAGGGAAAAAAAAGACCCTTGGACTCCCAGTTCCTCTTTCATCCACGTCAAAACCCCTCACAGAGACAGGTGTGTGTGGCTGTTGAAGTTGGACGGGTCATCGCCTCAAGTTGACTTACCGCAAAGAACTCTAAGGGAATGGGTGCCGGCAATTTCTCCTTAAATCTTTCATTAAACTCCTTGCCACCCAACAGCAAACCAAAAACCATCAGACCGACGCCTAGAGAACACACGTTGAGGTTTTTAACATTCTGCAACACAGCAACTGTACTCTGTAACACAGGAACACTGGATGTTTACATCAAGAAATTGCCCCCAAGGAGACACTCAGTGCACTAATTCAGACCAGTCATCCCATTACTGGACGTTTCTATTTAAAAGTTCTCAGTTAGGCAGAAATCTCTTCTGATTTTTACCAATTAGGAGGCATTTGATGCTGATGTTTCACTGTAGTATTTCAAATTTAGAAAAGGAAACTGAATCCTGAGCATTATGAAAGAATTATGAGTTGATAACAACAAAATACTCCAAAGGTAAAATATATAGAAAAAGTTTTAGAAGCTCAAAGGAGAAATTGTTGTTAGAAGATAAAAGAAATCAGATGGACTTTGAAGTCACAAGAGTGCCAAAGTTTGGAGAGTTAGAGAAGAAAGCCACTTAATTACATTATAGGGTTATGGTTTGGGTACCCCAAATACAGTCAGTTCCCATTAAAAACAAAATAGACTTTCTACCCATCATTTCCCATCAACACTTACAGCATGCTCAGGTGGACTAATATGTTGCATTTTCTTAGTGACAATGCACTTCAAGAAGTCTCACAGCAAGAACTATGTTATCAGCTATTGTGGGAAACTAAGAATTTAGTTATTTAGGGGCTATTCCTATTGTTTGAATCCGTTCTAGTCAATCAAGGACTCAATGTTACTTCCTCAGACATATATTACTTCCTGAGTTTCCTAGACTCTTAATCTTTTTTATTTTTTGAGACAGAGTCTCAAGCTGTCACCCTGGATAGAGTGCTGTGGCATCACAGCTCACAGCAACCTCCAATTCCTGGGCTCAAGCAAGTCTCCTGCCTCCACCTCCCGAGTAGCTGGGACTACAGGCACTCGCCACAACACCCGGCCATTTTTTGGTTGCAGCCGTCATTGTTGTTTGGCAGGCCCCGGCTGGATTCGAACCCGCCAGCTCAGTTGTACGTGGCTGGTGCCTTAGACCGTAGAGCCACAGGCGCCGAGCCCCTAGACCCTTAATCTAAAGGTTTCCCTATTCACCTTTCCGAGCAGCCGGTACCTTTTCTTCATAGCACTTAACACAAATTATAATAAATTACATGTGTATGCAATTAATGTTTTAATAACTGTTGTCCCATGGGACTGTATGTGTTCTGCTGACTGCTGTATCTCTATGCCTAGCACAGAATCTGGGGCATCAATACCTATGAAGGCTGTAGCCCTTACTTTCCAAGAATGGCTTCAATAGCATCTCAGAAGTTTGGATATGTAGCACTTTCACTGTTGATTAATTTGAATCATTTTCTAATTCTTCTTCATCCACAGGTAATTTAGAAGTGTGCTTTTCATGATAATGTATTCTAAAGGTGATTCTATGTTAGAAACTTCTATTCACTAAAATAAAACTGCTTATGATGCATCTTTTTTTTTTTTTTTTTGGAGACAGAGTCTCACTATGTTGCCTTTGGTAAAGTGCAGGGGGCATCACAGCTCACAGCAGCATCAAACTCTTGGATTTAAGCAATTCTCTTCCCTCAGAGTCCCAAGTATCTGGAACTACAGTCACCTGCCACAACGCCTGGCTATTCTTTTGTTGCAGTTGTCATTGTTGTTTAGCAGGCCCAGGCCGGCTCGAACCCGCCAGCCTTGGTGTATGTGGCCGGCGCCCTACTCACTGAGCTACAGGCGCCGAATCCTATGATGCATCTTTGAAAAAAAGAATGTGGGTGTTTTAGTTCTAACTGTATGGGGGTCCTAAAGATATATTTAATTTTTCATTTCTACTTATACTGCATTGCATGAAAAGATACTGAATTTTTTTTTTATTAAATCATAGCTGCGTACATTAATGCAATCATGGGGGTACAACGTGCTGGTTTTATATTCAATTTGAAATATTTTGATCAAACTGGTTAACAGAGTCTTCACAGCATTTTCTTAATTGTGTTAAGACATTTATACTCTATATTTAGTAAATTTCACATGTACCCTTGTAAGATGCACCGTGGGTGTGGTCCCACCAACTACCCTCCCTCCACCCCCCTCCCCTCTTCCCTCCCCTCCCTCTCCCCTTTCCCCATATTCTGGGCCTATAATTGGGTTATAGCTTTCATATGAAAGCTATAATTTGGTTTCATAGTAGGGCTGAATACATTGGATACTTTTTCTTCCATTCTTGAGATACTCTGCTAAAAAGAGTATGTCCCAGTTTAGAATCTGTAATCAAATTCACATAAATTTCAACATGATCAGTTATTACCATTGATCCCCAAGTGCTTGCAAATAATTTATATATTCTCTGAGTTGGGTATTAAACTTATAAATTATGTTTTATAGCCTTTTTTGGTCTGCTTATCAGTTTTTGAGAGAGCTATGTTCTTCTACTATGCCTTTACATTATTTGTTGGTTTCCCAAAAGAACATGATTTGGTCATAGGAAAAAGCTCTCTCTTCACCTAGAGTGACGGTGCAATTACCAAACAAAGACCCAGCAAAAAATTTCTTATGAAGTAGGCAATATCACATACTGATAATGTGAGATTTTAGAGGTTTAACCTTTGTAGCCCTTTTCTCAGAAAGTCTTAGAATAACTGAAATCTTCCCCTTTTACAGAAATTCTTGGAAAAAAAGAAAAATGAGCCTTGAAAGTAAAAAAGATAAAGAAGTGCATGTGTGTGTGTGAGTGACAAAAGCAAGTACCAGGAAGCCAGGCAGTTGCTTACTTACATATACCACTGAAAAGATCCCACTGTACCGCTTTGTTTTGACTCCAAACAGGTATTTTAGCATGGAGGTGAAGACATGCACGGCTGCTGCGGTGGTAAATCCACGGACCAGAGGCTCTGTGAGATAGATGGCCACAAATCCGAACCTACAGACACCTAGGCAAAACTATTTTTTTAATGACAAAGAAACAAATAAATCACATGATAGATCAGGAAGTTATGACCAACACAAACATGTAAAAATTCTTCCTGGATCACTTTCTAACACTACAAACTTTCACCTGTGGTAGGTAAGCAACTAACCAACCAAGCAGCGTGGAGCTCCACAGAACACTGTCCACACGCAGGCCTGCCCTGCCCCATGCAACTGGGGACCTGCTGAGTCACGTAGACTATTGTGCATGATCGCCGGCTGTTTCTTCCAAGCAGATGGGGATGTCCTCTTCCAGGACTAACAATCCTGCTATTTCTAGTTTGTCTTGCTTTTGGCGTCTCTAAAGTGGCCAATGGAAACTTGCTCGCCAGTTGTGCATGGTTATAAATGAGGCCTGTGGTGGGACTGGAGTTGCTGCATGCTGTGAACCCTGAGCTCGGATGAACCTTGAGCTCTGGAGTTTTGCTGGCTGTCTCTGCCTTCCATGTAGTAAGAACACCAAAAGCACTCAGCAGATAACTATTACATTAACAGGTGAGAGTCCTCTCCCCATCTCTGAGTCTTACCTGAATGATTCCTGAGAGTAAGGTCACAGACATGGCGACTTTCACTCTCAAGGCATCTCTGGCTTCGGTGCCATTGGTTGCATTTACTCCTCCTGGAATGACTATATCATCTGGTACTAATCGAACAGCCACACCACCAATCATCAGGCTAATAACAGCAAAAGGACCTGGAATAGTGAAGCATGAATGATCCCTGTTCAGGGGGGCCAAGGAAACTACCTTCAGAGTATCTGGTGTGGTTGTTGCCTGCACACCAAGGGACACAGGTGTGGCCAACAGTCATCCTTGAAAGAAGACTGCATGGCCATCTGGTGGTAGTAACCTGCCCCCGGGGTGCGGCAACTGTGTGTGCAGGCTGCATTTTCCAAAAATGACCACAGCAATATCTCAAATGCCACCTACTCTCCTTGACATTTCCCCATCAAGAGATAGAGTCTAATTCCCCCTCCTTGAATAAGGAGGGGCTTGTGACTTGTTACTCGCCAAAAAAAAAAAGGTAGTGGAAGTGACCCTGTGTGACTTCTGGGGCTAGGTATTAGAAGGCGATGCAACTTCTACCTGAGAGGTATAGCCTGAGCCCCATGTGTAAGAAAGCTCCATCTGGGCCACATGGAAAATTCCTGGGACTACATGGGGAGAGGAAGGGAGGGGAGAGAGGGACCTACAGGGACTATGAGAGAGAATAATCCTGCCCTACAGGGACTATGAGAGAGAATAACACGGCCGGTATGCTATGCTGCCAAATTTGGGGACTATTTGTTACCCAGCAATAGATATCTGAAATGTCAGGGGAGTGTGTGATGGTGGTAGCTGCATGTGGCACCCACACTAGTAGGAAATGCATATGTGTCTGATAAACCTAGGAGAAAGCACGTATAATTCAGAGCCTAAAATATAATGAAAAGAAAATACATGCATAGAAACTAGGAACTTGAAGTACTACTATTGAAATAAGAAGAAAAATCAGATGCCAGCAAATTGCCATAAGAAATAAAGCATTTATCTCACTTTACAGATGTCAACAATTGCTCTTTTACACAAGAAAACTGTCTTTTTAAAAATTATCCCAAGATAAGGAGAAAGCATAAGCACTAGAAATCTTAGAGGAATGTATTTTTTTTAAGCACTCCTTGTGTATGCAGTAACTAAAGGTATTAAGCAGATTTTAAGTAACAATCACACTATTTCTTTGGCACACTACAAATCTTGGAAATTCACAAGGAAAGGTACAAGAATATTGAGCGTAAGCTTTTACCTATGGATATGTGTCTGGAGGTTCCAAAAAAACAATACATGATAACAGGATAAAATGAAGAGTACAGGCCAAATACCGGGGGTACCGCTGCCAGCATTGCGAAGGCTAAGCCTGTGGGGTGAGAGACGGAACAGAAATGGGGAGGTCGTTAGAGAACACAGGGGTGGGATCACATGCATTTTTCTCTTGGGTTTTCATCTCTGATGGACAAGTGAAACTCATCTGAATCTCAGCTGATGCTTACAGAGTTCAGGCTGAGACAGTTTTTCCTCACCTCCTTTCTGTCAGTGGATGGATTTTTTTCTTTCTGCTTTATTCTTTTTCAGAATAGATAAGGAAAAAAAAGTCTTAATAGGGGCAGCTGCAATCCGGTGTTGCTGCACAAATGCTGGCTTCTTCTCTACTGGGAATGGAGCATTTTTGTCAGTTCTCCGGAGACCCTTTTGCAGTAAGAAACTCCCCCCATACTATTCCCTGGCTTATGTAACATCCTCTCCCCTGAATCTTAGGTCCCCCCCTCAGCTCCTTTTCAGGTTCTGTCGCTGGCATATGCTCATCCTGCAGGCAGTCTTCTTGGGCAGGTGTCTTTCAAATAAGACAAGTCTGGCTAGGTTCCTGGGTACCCAGTTTTCCAATGGGAAAGCTTGGCATTTTACCCCAAGAAACTTGGGAAGGGCGGGCCACATGCTCTGAAGAACTCTCTCTTCTTCCTGTTGTCCTGACAATTCACACTATCCTTTAACTGTAGACTTAAAAAAAAAAAAAAAGACCTTTTTTTAATAATTATTTATTTATTTTTTTGAGACAGAGTCACAAACTGTCACACTGGGTAGAGGGCTGTGGCGTCACAGCTCGCAGCAACCTCAAACTCTCTGGCTTAAGCGATTCTCTTGCCTCAGCCTCCCAAGTAGCTGGGGACTACAGGTGCTCACCACAATGCCCAGCTATTTTCTGTGGCACTTGTCATTGTTGTTTAGCTGGCCTGGGCCAGTTTCGAACCCACCAGCCTCGGTGTATGTGGCTGGCGCTGTAACCACCGTCCTACGGGCGCCGAGCCAGACCTTATTTTTTAGAGCAGCAAGCCTGTTCTCCATACAAGAATTAGCCTTTTCTCTGCAAACTCCAGGAGACACTGTCTAATGCTCAGAGCTGCCCCCTTATGGTCCTTCCTTACTTGACTTTAATTGGAGGGGAAATGGCATCGGGCTTAACCTCACTTAAAATTCTCATTCCTAATGTTATGTCAATCTCCTCATTTCCTCCTATGCTTTGCTGAAGCGGTAAACTAAAGAGAGAGTTTGGGCATCACTGACTCATAATTTTGCATAGATGGTCTGGCACCCCTTGTCTTCAGCTTTCAGGAAAACACACATAATACACTGTTATGCTGTGAAGGAAAAACCTTTAGCAAAAGAAGAGTTAGGAAAGCATCCCTATTTCCTATACAGCAGAGGTCTGCAAGCTGAGCACCCAGGGGACTGTAACACACTGGGCAACATACGGACGTGGTCTGTGCTGACACGTACATGTGGTGCACCTCCAGTCTGTGAAAATTGGGTCAACCTAAGGAAGTGGTCCATGAAGGGAGGTGATCAACTGTGGAGGTTCTACCGTATGATAATATGGCCACTTGAATGTTGTCCTTTCTAAGAATATAAATTTTATTTCTAGCAAAGAAATACAAGTACAATATAGTGTAAAAAGCCACGTGTCACTCCAAGGCTCTCAGGAAAACCCAGCTCTTTTCTGCCTCACTCCTCTCCCTCCAGATTCTGCACCTCAGAGGCTAATGACTTCTAGCTGTTTTTGCTGTTTTTCTGGTATTTGTCTCCATTTCCCTAGATCAGCAGTTCTCAGGGAGAATGCTTTTGCACCTGGGGGACATTTGGCACTGTCTGGAGACATTTTTAATTGTTATGATGGTCAGGTCAAGGGCGTGGGGGAGGTGTGCGACCAGCAAGCAGGGTTGGAGCCAGGGAGGCAGAGCACAGGGCAGGCTCCACCAGCAACGTAAATGACACGGGCCTGGGGAGTTTTGTTCTAGATGACATGTCTGCAGTGTTATGTCTTAATTTATCAATTTTTAGATATAAACTATTAACTTTCTACCTTGTCAGCTTTTCATTAGTTATGTCATAATTCCATGACTTTTTTTTCCTTTCTAGAAAGTTTTGGGATCCCTGGTATTCTGATATTTTAATATGATACACCTTTTTTTATTTTTCATTTATTCTGCTGGGTACGTAATGATTCCTCTCAGTCTGAAAACTGAGGAAAACCTCTGTTTTCAATTCTGGAGATGATCATTTGATAATTCCTTCCCTTCTGTTCACGCTCTTCTTTCTTTCTGGAAGTTCTACTTAGATGTATGATGGGACACCAGGCCCAGTTCCTCTTGGTGTCCTGACCGTTTCTCTCCATTTATTTATCTTTTTCCTCTACTTCCAGTAGATTTCCTCTATTTTATCGTTCAACTATCCAACTGAATATTTTATTCCAACTATCTTATCTCTCTTCTCTAGAAGCTCTTTTTTGTTCTCTGACCACTCTTTTTCAGAACAGCGTCCTCACCCAGCTCTTTCCCTACTCCGTGGATTCACACACACTATTCCTTCCGCCTGGAAAGTGGTCCCTCTCATTGTCCACATGCCTCAGGTCGCAGCTCAACTCTCCCTTCCACAAAGAGGTTTCTGAGACTTCCCTACTTAGATACTCTGTCATTATGTTATAGTAACTTGTTTATTCCTTCCCAGCGGTTATCATCATTTGTAATTAAAAATTCATATGCGCTTTCATTTTCTCTGTGTCTCACTCCCTGACTGGTTAGTTAGCTCCATGAGGACAGGGAGAGCCTGGCAGGTGCTTAATCATTGTTTAGATGAATAAATTAACAACTATTTTCTTAAGTTTGTATGTCATATATAAAATTAGAGAGCAGCAAAGGATTCAGTATATCATAGATCCTTGTAATTAGGATACAGACTTGAAAGCCAAGAACCTTTACAACAGTCACAACAAAATGTTCATTGAGTGACGGACTTAGCAAGTGGTAAGATAAAGGCCCAGTCCGTGTTCTGATCTGCGAAACACTATCACTGTTTTCTGTTATCAATATCTCTGTGATTTTTCTGAAGAATCTTTTAAACAGGTAAAGGTTACTAGAATGACAATGTTACTATAAAGTCAGGATGAAATAAGCAGAAACAAGGTCAAGTAATTGAGAAGATGGCAATAAGAAAAACAAAAAATAAGAAACATACTTTACCAACCTTGAGGAAGCTGAAGCACTCCTGTACTTATGCCTGAGACCAAGTCCCCCAACACATACTCCTTGAATTTGTATGCTGGCAACCACTTAGTTATGGGTAGGAACATATAAATGATATTTCTTATTTTTTTAGGAGTACATCTGGAAGGACAGAGAAAAACAGAGATAAAGTTACAAATGAGGAACAGCTCTGTAGAATTCAGACCAAGGGATTTCCCCCTTCTCAGAAACAGGAACAATACGAAAAAATTCACAATGGGTTATTCAAGATGTTGCTGCATGGAATATAGGAGTGGTGTGGGGAAAAAGACAGAGTGGCTGGAACCTTCCAGGGAGACAAGGGGCAGAGGTAGCTGTCCTGAAGGTGCATGGAGGATTACAAAGCGGGTTTTTGTTTGTTTTTTTTTTGTAGAGACAGAGTCTTACTTGATCACCCTCGGTAGAGTGCCGTGGCATCACAGCTCACAGCAACCTCCAGCTCCTGGTCTTAGGCGATTCTCTTGCCTCAGCCTCCCGAGTAGCTGGGACTACAGGAGCCCTCCACAAGGCCCGGCTATTTCTTTTGTTGCAGTTTGGCGGGGGCCGGGTTTGAACCCACCAGCCTCCGTATATGGGGCTGGCGCTGCCCAGAAAGCAGGTGGTTTATACAGATGTTAGGCATAGTAGGAACTCAATAAACATGGTGAAATACATGACGAAGCCTGTGTCAAGTATCAACCAGTGACTGAACCGCTGTGAACAGCTTTGCAAATCACAAGTGCTCACCATTCAGTTTTTCTCCACTTCACTGTACAGGTTTTCTTTACACATTTGACCTTGCTTCTCTCAGAGCTGAATGATACAGGAGATAAGTTAAAGTACAACATACGTGAATGCCTGTTTCAGCTTATCCCCAATGGAATCCGGAACCTTGTCTTTCGTGTGTAGTCTTTCCTGGAGGACCGGATGGCTAAAGATAGGCCTTTCCACATAGTACCTCTGGGTTGCTGCAAGGATTTCATTTTCTTCAGCATGATCCATAGTACTCTGAAGTTATTCATCAACAGCAGGAGACAAGCATTTCTTGAGTGTAACTAAGGGAGAAAATAAAAACTCCATTATTTTATTTTATTATTATTTTTTTGAGACAGCATCTTACTCTGTTGCCCAGGCTGGAGTATGGTGGCTCAATCTAGCTTATTGCAGCTTGGAACTTCTAGGCTTAAGTGATTCTCCTGCTTCAGCCTCCAAGTATCTGGGACTACAGACACATGCTACCATGGCTGGTTAATTTTTTACTTTTTGTAGATACGGGGTCTCTCTGTGTTGCCCAGACTGGTGTCAAATTTCTGGCCTTAAACGATCCTCCTGCCGTGGCCTACCAAAGGGCTGGGGTTATAGATATGAGCCACCACACCTGGCCAAAATCCCTATGTAGATGCCAAAATCCTATTGATGACTATTTTTTTTTTTTGAGACAGAGTCTCATTTTGTCACCCTCAGTAGAGTGCTGTGGCATCACAGCTCACAGCAACCTCAAACTCTTGGGCTCAAGTGCGTCTCTTGCCTCAGCCTCCCAAGTAGCTGGGGACTACAGGTGCCTGCCACAACACCCAGCTGTTTTTTAGAGACAGGGCCTTGCTCTTGCTCAGGCTGGTCTTGAACTCCTGAGCTCAAGCAGTCCACCTGCCTTGGCCTCCTAGAATGCTAGGATAATAGGCGTGAGCCACTGCACCTGGCCTCTGACGACTATTCTTAAGCATCTCTTCTTTGGGGTACTCTAAACTTTTTTGAGGCCTTTTATGGACACCCCATAGCACCTAACATATTGTTCTGTATGTAGTTGACACTTATAAATAAAATAAAATCAAAATCAATAAAAAACAAACATGACTTGTTCCCTCCCAGGGCAATAAGTGGATAGTGTCTATACTTTTAACAGAAGCTCATATTAAGTTCAAGGGCTAAATACCGCAAGCCATTGCCTCTAGATCCATGTAAAAGCAACTGTAAATCAGGCCTGCTCTGACCAGCTGTATGTCAAGGAAACATTAAAAAGGGAAAGATCAGTCCTTCCATTGACCCCAACTTCCCTGAAGCTTTATCAGCCTCCCTTCCAATTCTGTATTTACATTTGATCATCCCTTAAATTATTCTGTAGTTAAGCGCTGAGGCATGTATGTCTCCATGAAGGCAATTCATGGTGATTTTTGTGAAAGGCTACAAGTTAAAAACATAAATACAATATAGTTGTTTTTGCTGTCATGTATTAGTCTATTAAAATGGTTGATTTTTTTCCTTGCTCCACAGTGAATACTTATATGAACAAAAAAACAAAAAGATTAAGGAATCAAAATCCGAAAGTTTTGTGCATATGGAGATGTGAACAAGAATGTTCATTGCCACTCTATGTAGTGAAAAATTGAAAAAACCCAAACTTATACAATAAAAAATGCGTTTTGGTATGTTTATAAATTGAACACTATGTAATAATTAAAAGAAATGAACTAAATCATCATCAATAAATCTCAAAAACTTAATAGTCGATCCAAGTGTAAAACATGGATACACAGAGGAAGTAATTATTTAAAGAAAGTTTAAAAGCTTACAAAGCACTAGTATAATATATAGATTGCCATGGATGGATAAGAGGTCGGACAATCAAATATTCAAACTCATCCTAGACAAAGTGCTACCCACCTCATTGCTGAGTATCAATAAGGTCCCCTTCGAAGTCCTCCCCTTGGGCAGCTGTGCACCGATGCCAGCACCTAGTCCAACCTTCAAGGCAATTTTGGAATTCTTTTTCTGGAATGGCCATCACACTGTCATCATAGGAGGTTGGACAATTAAGTTGGTAAACTTATTCTAGAAAAAGTGCTATATACCTCATTGCTGGATAGAACTAGGGTCACCATATGGCCAAGGGGAGCACTTTAAAGGTGACTATAGTGATATTCAGCAATGAGGTATGTAGCACTTCTTCTAGGATGAGTTTGTGAACTTAAGTGTCTCATATGTATGCAGTAACAGCATAAAAGCATTCATGACAGTGCTAAATCCTAAGATCAGAATGGGATTACCTGTGGGGAGAAGGAAAATGAGGATGGGAAGGGATGGTCAAGGGGCTTCGACTAACTATTTCTGCAATGTTTTAGTTTCTAAAAAAAAACTGGTACAACCGAAGCTACATGCTAAGATTTGATTAAGCTGGGTAAATAAAATCGTGTTTATTACATGATCCTTTGTACCTATTTGGACATTTGAATTATACATCTTATAATAAAAAATTCAGTACATAACAACCACAAGCAAACCCAGAGTTTGCTTGAAGGAAGGAAGTTAATGGCAGAAGATTTGGGCATAATTGAATGCATGGTTAAGTGTTTGTGTGATGACCATGGGAATGCTGGTCAAGACGACTCCCTTGAGGTGAAAAGTCAGGTTTTCACCAAACTGAAATCAAATTCAAGTTGAAATCAGGTTTGTGCGATTGACCACCAAATACAATGCAAAATAATTATCTATGTCCAGGGAGGTTGAAAATTCACGAGCCAGGAATACAAAGAAATGCTAGCAGCAAATGCAATCATGTGTCGTCAAGGATGGCATAAAAAGTCTACAATTTGGATTTTTTGTACCCTAAAAAATTCATGTTGAAACGTAATCTTCAATACAACAGTATTAATTAGGAGGTGATTGAATAAAAGGGATCTGCCCTCAGGAATAGGACTAGATGCTCCCCAAAAGGTGTTTATGTTGGGAGTTCACCCCTTTCTGTCCATATTGCCATGTGAGGGCACAGCATTCCTCCACTCCAGAGGCTGCAGCAACAGTGTTCCATGTTGGAGGCAGAGAGATGGGGCCCTCATCAGTGGGTACCTTGATCTTGGACTTTCTAGCCCCCAGAACAGTGAGAAATAAATTTCTATTGTTATAAATTACCCAGTGTGTGGTATATTTTGTTACAGCAGCACATGTAGACTAAGACAGAAATAAGTTTGGAGAAAGAGAATTTTGCAGCAGAATCTGATAAATAAAGATGGTGTATCTTTTTTTTTTTTTTTTTTCAGTTTCTGGCTGGGGCTGGGCCTGAACCCGCCACCTCCAGCAAATGGGGCCAGTGCCCCACTCCTTCAAGCCACAGGCACCGTCCAAGATGGTATATCTTTTGTTTTAGACTAGCAAGGCTGGTTGGCCACCTCTCATCTTTTTTTTAATGGTCATTTTGGGTACTCATTATAATATAAGAATGACTAGGCCAGGAGCGCCTGTAGCTCAAGTGGCTAGGGCGCCAGTCACATACACCAGAGCTGGCAGGTTCAAATCCAGCCCGGGCCCACCAAACAACAATGACAACCACAACCAAAACAAAAATAGCCAGGCATTGTGGTGGGCGCCTATAGTCCCAGCTACTTGGGGCAACATGAGACTCTGTCTCAAAAAAAAAAAAAAAAAAAAAGAAAAGAAAAGAAAAAAGAGACAGACACGTGCATATGAAAAAGATATGAGAAAATCAAAAAGAAACACTTGAAAACAAAAGTCAATTATAAATAGTTAGGAAATTAATAATAAATCAGTGACATGATGAAAGCCAGATGAGTTTCTTTTAATTGAGAAGGGGTCTCAAAGTGGTGTCATCGTGTCTCACTTCAACCTCAGACCCCTGGGCTTGAGTGATCCTCTTGCCTCAGTCTCCTGAGTAGCTGGGACTGCAGGCCCACACCAGCACAACCAACTCATTTTTCTATTTTTTGTAGAGACAGGGGTCTCACTTTTGCTCACTCTGGTCTCAAACTCCTAGTCTCCAGCTATCCTTCCACGTTAACCTGCCAAAGTGCTAAGATTAGGGGTGTGAGCCACTGTGCCCAGCTTGAGATCATTTTTTTAAAAAAATAAACTCTATAATATACAATATAGTATAATACAATAACATAAGTATATAATATGATACAATAAATATAATATGATATAACATAATATGCTTTCTGAAAAGTCTATGAAATCAGTTTTGGAAAAGGAACTTAAAAAATAATTGAGTAGAAAATATTCTTCAAATTTGCTATTTTTATGCAGGGCATTGGTTCTTGGCCCTGGGTATATATTGGAGTCATCTGGAAGCTTTAAATACTACTGATGCCTGACTCTACTGCCAGGGATTCTGATTTAATTGGTCTGGGAAGCAGGCAGGAACTGAGAGTTTAAAAGGTTCCCAGGTGATTCTATTTTACAGCCAAGCTTCCAAACCACTGACTCAGGAGATGGCAGGACAAATACTCACACTTACCCACCCACCTACACATCCACCCAAACTAAAACATTGAAGAGGGTATAAATAAAATGTGTGAAATGCATTATGTTACTACCTTTACTGTGTGTGTCTTTAAAATATTTTTTAAAAATTACAAAAGGGGAAACATTTACCCTACTTTTCTCAAGCAAAGTCTTGCTTCTGCGCTTATATTCTCACAACCAAGGGGAGCTGTGCGTAGGTGGGCAGTGCAAGATCCACAATGCTTCAGGCAGATAAAGTCTTAACTGCCACAGCAACTTCACCAAGGGTTTAAATCAGGAGCGAATCTCAAAGAAACTTAGATCTCAGAATGTTGGATGGACTTATAAAGCATTAGGGTGTGTACTCCCTGTAGGGTTTCCAGAGAAAATACAGGAAGTCCAGTTAAATTTGAATGTCAGATAAGCAACAAATAATTTTTAGTAAAAGTATGTCCCTAATAGTACATGAGATATGGCTATATTAAAAATCTATTCTTTGTTAACTTCAACTTTAAGTGGTATGCTGTATTTTTCTTTGCTAAATGTGGTGACCATAACTCTGTGTAGGTGAGGAGGAGACAGAAAAGAAGGGATTCTCGATGTTTTTTGAGTTGCTAGGACCCTGGCTGTCATCTACCCTTCCTCTTTGAGATACCTGTTTGGCAATTCAGAGATGTCTCAACTGGGAAAGAAAAGGAGAAGATTTTATAATGAAAGGCTGTTCTTTTGGGGGACTTTTTATTCTCATCAACAAGGATTAAATAATTAAAGCCTTGAAGGCTATCAATAACCACCTTATCAGCGGCACAGAGGTGAAGTAAACAAGGAACCAACACTAGGAGATCAAATGACCAGACTCTTATATGAAAGATAATGAGCAACCAATGTGCTGACTGAAATAAATCACCAAGTTGTAAAACTACACAAATCCTTACATGAGTAAAGTCACTTCTAAGATGACCTCAAGGGACAAAATCTTCTGGAAGATCCTCAAACAAAAATACTAATGACAGAAAAGCAAACAGACCTAGATGTTCAAGCCCTATTTCCTACAGCTATTAAAGAAGGGATTTAAAGATAGTTTAGAACATTTTCATCACAGATTTTTAGATCTGAAAGTAATAATAGAGATCATCTAACTCACTTTTCTTAATCTTTTCCTCTTTTTCTTCTGGCTTTATTGAGTTATAATTGACAAATAAAAAATGTGTATGTTTAAGGGGTACAATGTGATATCTTGGTATTCATGTACATTATGAAATAATTAACACAATCAAGCTAATCAACCTTTCCATCACTTCATGTGGGTACCATTTTATTTAGGTGGTGAGAACACTTAAGCAAATTTCTAGTATACAATAGTGTTATTAATTATAGTTACTACGTTATATGTTAGCATAACTAAAACTTTGTACCCTTTTACCAACAATTAAATTCTTTTATGAGTGGAGTTTGTTGTGTGACCAGAGACGGGAGGGGCTATAGCTTTGCCTCAGGTGTAGATTCGCACTGTAATTTTAAGAAAGGCGCAAGAAGCAGGCTACAAGCTCTGTTGTGGAATGTAGCAAATTAACTTTATTTCTAACTACCTTATATACTTTTGTAGTCATGTGCACACTTAATCTGAGATTTACAATATTCATTATTTGACTTTAAACTTAAGTGGCAGATATCCTGTCCGAAAAACAGCACAATACTTTTTTACTTTTAGGTCTTAAAAAATCTACATAAAAATAAGAGAGACAGAGCTATAGGAGAACTATTCCCTCATGAACTCAACAAGTTAACCTTAAATGGGTCTATGACTTTGTTTGTCCACAGATCTTTAGGCATTTGACAAAATGAAAAGACATTTATTTTCTGTTGCTCTGGGCAATGGTGAAAGTATTTTATAATAAATGTCTTTACATTTTGTCAACCTCTGGACCATGCCTCTAGGCAAGAACCTTGGAGACAATGGCTGCAAAAGCTTCAAAGTATCTGTTCCCGGATGACCAGAAAAAAGTCTTTGTGTTTGCCTCAGGGCTGCCCAAATCTATTGCTTTTTCTGTGAAGGCAAAAGTCAATGTAACCCATTAGTGGCTTACTCGAATGAGACATACATGAGACATACATGTGGGGATTTCTAACCCCACAATGGCCTCCAGCTTCCTCAGATTTATTCAATTATCCTCACAACAGCAAAGGTAATCTTTTAAAATATCAGTCATATCATGCTCAAATTCTGCTGA
>CAUYRH010162034.1:0-43324 GCA_963574655.1 Perodicticus potto
GCTAGCAAGCTTCCTGCCTTTTCTGAAATTCTAGCCTGTTGGGGATACAGCTTACAAACACTGTGCTGGGTCTGTGAGCACTCTGAGGAAACTAATGGCCATAGAAGAGACTGTGGCAAGTCCTAGCAAAAGATACATCTTGTAGGGCATTTCTTGCCCATTAAACAGGCAAAGCAGATACCCACTGTGGAGATTTGCATTTGCATGGGACAGAGATCAAGGGAGTAGCTCTAGTCCTGAGATATGGTCAGAAGAGCTTATATCCCTTAGCATGGAGGAAGATCCTCTGTGGTGGTGATGAGAGGAAAATGCCTCCCTCCCACCCATTCCTCAGAGGTAATTAACACTGGTGGTGGTGTTTTACTCCACAGAGAACTAGTGGAGTTTAACACCTCCCTGGAAATCTGTGCATGTGACCTCAAGCAGGAGGCTCTCCCAATATAAGGCTCAGATTTCAGATTTCTCAAGGCTACCTTTAAAGTTAATAATAATAACAATGGGAGCTGGTATGCTCGATCAGAGAATTTGCTGGCATCTTTGTTTCCTCCCTCATCTTACTGTCTGGCCAAAGAGACTTCAATAAAATCAGAGTGGAGCAAACACTCTGGGCCAATGCTATAATCCCACAAACAGGCAATGGACTCCTGAGCTCCCACTTTTAATTCCACTCTGTCTCATGTCTCTTTCTTTACCATTGCTTCTAACTCTTTATTTTTTCAGTCAATCGCTGCCAGTTTCCACAGGTCTTAGAGGAGCCTACTCCTGGGATGGGACTCAGACACTCTCCCCTTGAGTTGGTAAGTTGCTCCTTTGGGCTTCTAGAGGGTATGATCACAATCATTATTACTTTTCATACTGTACTGCAATTGTATATTTTACTTGCCAGGCATTTAAGGACAATGACTCAAGGCTTTATTCTTGTCTTGTTCTCCAAAGTCAAAAACAGAACTACTCTGTGCCGGGTGGGGATTTACTGAATGTATTACAAAACCACTGTCATCCTTCTGCCCAAATGCATTCAGTCCTTCACCTGTTTGGCTGGAAAATTATTTATTTTAGGATTTAGCTGAAGATCATCAACTTTAGAAAGCCCTTTCTGACCTCGATTCTCTCTCTAGGTAGAAGCAACAAACACCTTTGTGTTCCTAATCTACTCTAGCATTTATCAGAGAACCTTGGGCAGGTGAGTGCCCCAGTTAATTTGTCTATCTCCATAAACCAGGAGCTCCTAGAAGTTTAGGTTCATTTCATAAGAATGTGACAATTAGGGTTGGTGCTTGGCGCTTGTAGCTCAGAAGCTAGGATGCCAGCCTCATACACTGCAGCCGGTGGGTTGGAATATAGCCCGGGCCTGACAAACAACAGTGACAACTACAACCAAAAAATAGTTGGGCATTGTGGTGGGTGCCTGTAGTCCTAGCTACTTGGGAGGCTGAGGCAAGAGGATCGCTTAAGCCCAAGAGTTTGAGGTTGCTGTGAGCTGTGATGCCACAGTACTCTACCCAGGGTGACATAGTGAGACTCTGTCTAAAAAAAAAAAAAAAGAAAAAGAATATGACCGTTACTTTTAAATAAAAAAAATCTAATTCAAAAAGAAACATCCAAAAAAAAAAAAAAAAAAAAGGCCATGGTTTCATCCATGCTTGCTTGTTTAGTATCTGCATGAACCTAGTCAAGTTTTTAACTTTTTGTGCCCTTGGAATACAACTTTCTCATAGTTAGGGAAATGTCTGAAAACTAAATTCATAGAGATCATATTATATTATGCATATCCTGGAGTATTGGGCAAGGCAAGAAACTTTCTGCAAAGAAGACAATCATTCATTTTAAACTCAGATGTTCATGTACCATATGTACTGGGTCTGATTAAATGAAGGGTCTCTCTTATAATTATCACTTAGAAACATTTTCTGTGTATACTTGTACAATGTCAAAAGTTTTATCCAAAAGGCCCAAGAGATAGATTGATGGAGGCAGTGAGGGCATAGGGTTGAGAATCATTTGGAGGTCACATTCAGGTTAGTCAAGAAAGGATGTCAAGGCCAATTAGAGATGTCATCATAGGAACTCGATTGGGAGAGGCCACAGCACCCCAGGGACCCACCACCCCAGGCCTAGGATGCAGAGGTTTTTGTCCCTCTCTCATAGTTCATTATCACAGTGTAAAAGGTGTTCTTGTAAACCTGGTAAGGGGCAGGGAGAACACAGATGTGGATTGGAGTGGAAGGGCAGTAGGTACAGTTTGGGAATTTCTATTTCCACTCCAGGATGATATAAGGAGAAGCTGTCAGGGCCATACTCAGCATGGGTTTAACTCAGTGAGTGGAACAGCATGTTAGAAGTTGGGGGGCTCTACCAGCAGGAAACTCACTTGGTAGGTGTCAAACAATCTAGTGAGGTGGCTCATAAAAAGGGCCCAGAAGGAAGCAAGATCAGAGAGGAAGACTGGTGAGAACCCTGTGAGTGGGAGGCCTGGGAGGCACTTGGGCCTGGGAGGCTGGGAGAGATGGGGCTAAGCTGAGGGAGACTGTACAAGGCTTGGGGACCATAAGGTACAGGGAAAAAGTAATCCTTAGGTTCCTAGGGACAGTTCTGGGCTCTGGCTTAGAGATGGGATGGGAGGATGGTGAACACCTGAGACAGAAACCCAGGAGGAGGGCCAGCCTTGTAGGGAAAGGAGAACCTTGGTTTGGGGCTGGTCGTATTTCAGGTATCCACAGGATGTGGGGTCTGCAGTTCTGATGCAGAGGTTAAGGATTAAATCCTTATTGGGTCATTTCATCAGACTTTAAGGAAAGCTTTTGGACACATCGTCTCACCATAACCTTCCTTTTCTGGCACCTAAGTCTAGCATCTCTTCTCTAAGTGGCTCATACCCCCTGGGCTTCACTGACTATTTGGATGATTCCTTCAGCCTGGAGTACCCTTCCTTCCCTCTGTCCATTTGGGAAAATCCTGCACCTTCCTCAAAGTCCACCTCAAACCTCACCTGCTGTGCCTGCTTCTCAGCAGCATGACTTTCTACCTCCCCTGGGTTCCAGAGCTCATTGCTCGTCTGTTCCACACTCCACATGGTGCTCTCTGCATGCACACACACAGTGCCTCTTCCAGGCCTCACACAGACACATGCGTCTTCACAGTTGGTGCTGATGCCCCTAATATTTATCAACCCACTGCCTTTAACTGCTGGCTTAGAAGCAAACTGGAGAGAGTCCTTTTATGTAATAAAAAATAACGGCCCATCTCACATCATATGTTCTGAGCTTGCATTAAACCTGAAACTTTCTTAGAGGCACCTGCAAACTTCAGTGTGAAAAAACCTTTCTTAGACCTGAATGAACAAAAACAGACTTCATCAGGACTATGTGCAAAGATTTAACGTGATAAACTGTTTAGGACCTCAACCGAAAGATTCAGCAAACGGCATGTAAAGTCAAGCTTGTGAAAGGTTGAGGTTACAAGGAATAATTGTACCCAGTGTATTTTTAATTGCTGACTCTGTGACAAGTTAACATTTGGCTATGGTAATGAGAATATCTTATGACTGCCAGGTACAAACTCAATCAATATTCAAACAGTATTTATAGTTATTCACAGAGTCATTTTTACTCAATCTATAGGATGAAAGTGTTAAAGCCTCACAGAGGCTACAATAAAAATATTTATTGGTATAAAAATATGCCTATAATGTATTGTTATGCAAATGAATTATGTTTCAAAATAATATGCATAGCAGGTCTCTAATTTGTTAGTCACAATTACATACACATCCACACAAGCATCTAAAATGAAAAGAAGGCACATATATATGCTGACATAACAGGGGTTATCTATTTACTGTAAAGTTATTGCAAATAGGTTTAATTTCCTACCTGTATATGTATTTTTAAGAGATAGAGTCTCTATCACCGAGGCTGGAGTGCAGTGGCACAGTCACAGCTCACTGTAGCCTCCCCCTGCTGGACTCTAGTGATCCTCCTGCCTCAGCTTCCCAAGTAGCTGTGGTTACAGACATGTGTTACCATGCCTGGCTAAATTTTTAAAATTTTTGACAGAAATAGGGTCTCAGTATACTGTCCAGGCTGGTCTCAAACTCTTGCCCTCAATTGATCTTCCTGCCTTGGCCTCCAAAACTTCTAGGATAATAAGGCGTGAGCCACTACACTTGGCCAATTTCCTATATTTTGATTTCCTACATTTCATAACATTTTTTATAATAAATATTTACTTTCTTGGTAAATAGAAAAAATTGCATTAAGAAATCATGAAGATTCCATGAAGAACCACGCCCTGCTCTGCCAGAAATTCACAACCTCCAAATGAGAAATCTAAGCTGCATTTTTCACTGGTAAAGCTTCCTGCATTCTTCAGAGTTACACACTCTCCTTACCACCCCCACCCCCCCGTCCCGGCACATGGATTCTTTTGCACAGTACTAGAGCATCAGGATGCCATTCTATGCAGATAAGAAGACACAGAGTGTGTCACCTAGACGTAGCCATGTCAGAATAAGTTAGCACCACGAGGTCCTACTCTGTGCTTAAAATGTTTGAAGTTATCACATGGAGGCCACTAGCGGGTTGGTGCCACAGGTGCATTCTGGGCTAATAGAAGGTTTGCTTGTCCCACAGTCAACAGGAGAGCAGCTGTGCACCAAGATTATGAGTTTTCCAGTTATCTTCATCCATTCATTCACTCATTCACTCAGTCAAAACTCTACAGAGCATCTATTGGGTGCCATGCGCTGTGTGCCAGGCAGCAGGATAGACATGAGGTGTAGACAGCCATTGTCTCTATCCTTGTCAAAAAATACGGTCTGTGGGAGAGTTAGAAAATATAAAAGAGTAAGTGCACCTGGGACCAGAGGAGCAGAAAGTTGGACACATGCAGCAAATGTTTTTAGAACACATTTGAAGAATATGAAGGGAACCCAGCCTTCCGAGAGGACGAGAAAGGGCACTGTGGGTGGGAGAAAGAACTCACATACAGTCAGCTGACAGGGAAAGGCAAGGGCACCAGGGCTGCAGCAGGCGGGGAGTGGCAGGAGAGGAAGTCAGAGGTCATGTGGGATTGGGCCATGGTGTAATCTGGTATCTCCCAACTCCTTTCACCTTCAGACACATGTCATGAAGAAGCAACCTATTTGTATGGCACACTGGGTAAGTGAAGGGGCAGCCTGCAGCTACATCACTGTTCATGCACTGTGCTTCCCCAGAGCCGCAGGGGTCTGCAGCACCGCTGCATCCCTCCTATGCTTCTGAGCCTGGACCTTTTGTCCTAAGCAAAGCCTGGACTTCTTGCTCTAAGGAAAGCTGCCGCCATTGGCTCTGCACCCTGGAGAGATCCTGCTCTGCAGGGGACGGAGGCCAGAGAGAGAAGCAGGGGCTGTTTGGCAACGTTTGTGTGCTCATATCAGGAAAGCACATTGCGCAGCTCTTCTTACGTCGATCTTGGAGGTCTTGCAGAAAGCTCCGACAGGGTGGACGTGGTCATAGAGGATGATGACCCCCACCATCACCCGCATGCAGAACATCAGCGTCTCCTCGCTCGTGAACCTGCTCCTGTACTCCCTGGAAGACACGACAGGTGCGGAGTCACTGCCTTGTCAGAGCATGTGCATTTCTGGCCCTTCACAACCGACTGCTTCACACACGCCCAGTTCCCTCTTGAGAACAATTCCAGACCTGCAACAACCAGTTCACATGCTCTTGAAGAAATCCATGAGGATAATTCTCCTTGCATCTATTCACCCAGCAATTCAGGGTGGAAATCGGGGAAATTAAAGGGCAGTCAATTCTCTCCCCTCCGCCCTTCAGTGGGCTAGCTCATCGTGTACAGCACTCCCCTGTCCATTAATCCTGAATGTTTTATAGCATGTACCTCTGGCGGTCCAAGATTATAGAGAGTAATGGCTTCATTACAGAGAAAAAGACTCATTTCTACAGCAGGGCTATCATGTCACTGGTCAGAGTAACTTCCTTTGTTAAGATCCAGGCTGCAGATTGAATTGGATTGGCAAAGATACCTAAAAGAAATTATGTACCATTCACTGAGCTGAGAGTATTTGTAAAGTCTCAATCTTGTTCACTTACCTTGACAGGGTCCTGGATGATTCTGATAATTCAGGCCAATTCTAGAGGCTTTCTTAGTATCTAATTCATTATGAATTGGCCCCACTATGAAGATGACTATGCTTTCTTCCTTGGAATAAATCTTAGCTTTGATATAAGTGAAATATTTCAAATTAATGCCATCTTACATTTGAACAGAGCACCAGATTTTATAAGGCACTCTTGATGCCCGGGGCCTTCCCAAACACACTGTAAAGTAAATGGCATTATGGGAACTTCGTTAAACAGGAAACCAAAGCACAGGAGGTCAGGCTGGTGTTGGCAGGCACGGCAGGGGCTACAGACATAGTGGAATCTAGAATTCTGAGTGCAGATTTCCCCACAACAATGCTTCTACATCCTCAATGAGCTCAATTGTTTTCAAACTTAGCAACTAGTAACTGGTTTAGGTATAAGGAAATGGAAGAGAAAGAGGGAGGGAGAGAGGGAGAGAGAGTCCTCTTACCACCTCTACTCTTGGTCATCAATTTTCTCTCCAATCTTCTTTACAATGTATCTCTCACGAGACCTCATCACTAAGTACACTTTACCATTTGCTCCTTGCACACTTCCTACAATATCTTTGATTCAAGGTCTTGGTTCAAACCAGCTGTGTAATCTTTGAACAGCCAGTTGACTACTTTAAGCCTCAGCTTCTTCAGGTATAAAATGGGGATAATGACAACTGGCACCTGGAAGTCTTTTTGAAGTTAAAGCAGATACTATACAAGTCAACTTCAGTGTGCCGATCCAATGGCACACATCGTCTTCACCGTCATCATTATCACTACCATAACAGACCCTGGCTGGGTGAACCCTCAACCACGAATACGCATCTGATGTGACTTACGGAGTTTCCAGCATGACTTTACAGACACTCGTCATGGTGCTGAGGCAGTCTGTGGTGTTCTCTATTGGCAGGGTTTTGTTCTAAACGGGAGACACAAAACGCATGTTAGCCCTGCTAGCGGCTCTTAGTACATTTAAAAGAAAAAAGCACTCCGTTCCGCAACTTCACTTACTTCAGAGACAAAGTGCATTGTGGCATTGCTAAGGGTTTTCAGCATTGGGGTGGCTTCCGCATAGAAGAGGGACATACGATTGGCCATCTCATTATTGACTTCGTTCTCAATGTCTAGCTGATGAAAATAAGAAAAGAAGATGCAATTATAAAGAGAAAAATCAAAATTCTCAATTACAGTCCTCTGGAAATCAAGTTACAGACAAAGACTTGGTCTTCTCTCTGTGCCCTGGCTAAGGCAGAAATCACAAGAGCCATGGAGAAGGGTGCAAAGGGCGAGCAGACCCAGGGACTCACATGCATGTTGTTGATGCGGTTACGACTGATCGTTCTTCTGTAGTAGCTGAAGTCATTCTGAATAGCTGGGTTCCTCATCTGAAAGTCAGAAGACAGAAAAGACCATGTATTACAAGCCCAGATACTAGATTTTGTAAATGGGCCACCATTTCTCTTTGTTACACGGAAGTGAAAGCAACTTCTGGTTAGAAATCAGACCCACACCTTCGTTATTTTATAAAACACCCAGTCTTTATCACGGGCCGGGTTTCCGGAAAAGTACATTTGTTCTCAATGAGGCGGACACTTGAAAAGGTTTTCTCTCATTTCATTTGGCAGATTTTGTATTTCCATACACAAAACATCATCTTAAGTTACTTTTTCCACATGGAATGCAGATTCTCACAGACCGCATATCCTGCTAGGGAAGGAGTTGCATCTACTCATTTCTCTAGCCCGCACCCCACAGCACTGACAGGGTAGTCGCAAACAGGAGGTACCCAATAGAAGTTCATTCAATTTTCACAGCACATTTGGCCTAACCTTCAGCTCATCGAATCGCAGGGTAAAATGTAAAATTTCTGCAAACTCCTTTGCCAGGGCCTGCTCCCGTTCCAGGTGTTGGGTTGGCGTGTAGGGTGGACAGGTCAGAGAGTCCAATAAACTCTGAAGAGCTTTTTCTGAAAGTCAAAAGGATAAAGAGACACCCTGGAGATGACCACAGCATCCTTCAGAAAGGACGATTCTCAGCTCAGTTGATAAATCTCACAGGCAACCGGCTTGGGTCGTTCCTCCCCATGTTTTTCCTGGTAAGTGTGCGAGATTTTGCTGCATGAGGATAAGGAAGAGAGGAATCCCATCTGTCTGAGCAGGCTGCCTCCCGGGGAACCCCCTGCCACAGTGTTTGGTAAATGCCTCTCTGAGCTCAGTAGGGCCCTAACGTACTTAGTATTTCCAATTCCTGACACTGTCAGAAAACCACAAATTCGTGGTTTGGGATCATGTGTAAGAGAGAGCCGTTCATGACACAGGATGGGATGGGAGAGCAGCAAGTGGCTTAGATCACCTGTTTGCAGGGAAAGACTTCTGATTGCTATTTTAGTTTTTCTCTGCATCTACGCCTTCACCTCATCTCAGAAATGATTTTCTACAAACCTACTGCCATATTTATCTCTATTATTATAATTGCACAGTTTCACTATTCCCACTTATTTATTTCTAAATATTCTCTATAGTGTCTAATTCAATATATTTTAAACAGCACATCATCATTTCACCAATCTCTGTAGCAGGATTTGGGAAAGGATGGCCCAAGCCTGGCCCACCACTTGTTTCTGTAAATAAGGTTTTACTAAAACATGGACATATTCATTCCTTTATGTGTTGACCAGGGCTACTTCTGTGCTACGGTGGCAGAGTTGAATAGTGGGGAAAAGGACAGGACAGCCAGCAAGTCTACATATCTACTATCTGGTACTTTCCAGCAAAGTTTGCTGGCATCGGTCTTCATAGCTCTTACATGCCCTTTACAGCATCTTTATAAGGGACGTCTCCAGCCATTTTGAAATATTTCCATCCATGGCAACACACTGTCTTCTGAGGCAGACAGTGCTATCTTGGCCTTCTTGGACTGATGAAATCGTTTTCCTTCTGTTAAGCTAAAATTTGAGTCTTTAACGTTTCAGTTCATTGGGTCTAGAGACACCCTTTGAGGAAACACAGAGAGAAGTCGGTCTTGCTCCTACCTGAGAATCTGCAGAAGCCCACTCTGCTGGAAAAATTGGTTTGGTTCATTCAGCAATGTGTCTTGCTCTCAGCTCTAGTCCTTTCAACATCATGGTCACTATTCCTCAAAGCATTTCAGAGTCTTTGTTTTCCTCTTAAATGGTGGCACTCATTTTATAACAAAAGTACAGCAGAGCAGGACCACTGCCTTCCTCCTTCTACATACATGATTTCAACTCATGACAGCTTGTTTAGGGGACAGTGACTAAATCCTATGGCTTGTTACACTGAACCTATTGCCAGACAGACTTGGCCTTACTCTTGCTTCTACAAAAGCATCCTGTACCTGTACAATTTTGATTGTTTTTAAGCTTAAGGAAATGTCTTAGATGTTACTATATAAATATATCACATGACTCCTGTCATCCAGGTTCTCTTTAGGTTAGCAGGTAACCCATACCTCCCAACTTCTCTGCTAATCATAAATGTGATCCACCTCCAGTAAATCTATTAAGAGTCAAACACAGATGAGAACAAGACCAAAGGGGCACCCCCCAGTATAGACGCTCTACATGTCCCAATAACTTCAGGGGAAGAAACGCCACAGTAGATGAAATAAATGAAAGTGACATGACAAGCTGTCTGGGAATGGCCTCTTAGTCACCGTGGGAGGACGTGTGGCTTTTGCTGATAGGCCGAGCTCTTTCTGCTTCCTTCTCAAACTCCAGCACAGAACTTCCCATGTGAGACATGAAAACTACAAATACACACTCACCTAGTCTTATGGAAAACTCGTAAAATCTCTTTAGTCTCACAACTAAAGGGCACACGGCATTCCAAGCTTTTTCTTGAAGTTGAATATCGTTGGGATTTTGAATGGCCTACATAAAACAGAAGTAAAACTGTCTGTTTAAAAAGAAGCAATACCCTCTACATCAAAATGCTTTTATATAGAGAAAAAAAATTAGTTAAACATAAACATAAAATCCCTGCTGAGCTTTGCTAATTTGTACTACTTAAATAGACATCAGTTCACTGGACTGTCCCCCAATATGCTCATTTTGAATGAAAATTTTAGCACTTGAACACAAGCAAATGGCTGCGCAATTAGAGCCTGTGTCATCTTACTTCGTTTGTTATCTTGTATACAAAAAAATGCACTTTTAAACTGGAACAAACTCAGCCCTCAACATCACCATTTGATTCTTCTAAAGTAGAGTCAGTGCTCATTATAAATGCCAATTCTGTAGATATTTTTCTTTCTTGTAACATGCATTACATTCCTGCCAGTCTGTAATGCCACCTAGATTACCCCAATTAAGTGGGGATCTGTAGGGAGAGAAACCACCTCTTTAGAGACTGCTGCTTTCCTAGAAATGTTATCTGATCTGGGTTTCAGCAGCTTCAGAGTCATGATGCAGGGGTGTTCTTTTCAGAAGGATGGGCCACTGCAGTGGTGTGTGTGTGCACGCTTGTGTGTATGCACACACGTTTGTGTTATTTCCACAAAACTGATGCTTTCAAATAAAAGGAGTGTGAAGTTTCTGGCTTGTAAGGGATTATGAAGTCTCAAAAGTCAAATTGATGATTTTCCTTTTTTTTTTTTCTTTTTTTGCAGTTCAGCTGAGGCCGGGTTTGAACCCACCACCTTCGTTATATGGGGCCGGCACCCTACTGGATGAGCCACAGGCACCGCCCCATGATTTTCTTTTTGTTTTTGTGGTTGCTTCACTTTCCATTTACTGTTTTAAATCTCAGGAGACATCTGAGGTGACAGACCTGCAGTCTACTGAGAGCAAGGTGGTTTTCGGTCATTGTGTGACACTGGTGGGACCTGCCAAAAATGTTACAAAATGTTGGAAAATACATGTCAGCCCAGACTTGATGATTCATGTTTCAGCTGGTGTTCATAGACTTTAAAAGTACATTTCCCTTAAATAAAGTAATATACCAACACATCATTGTTTAAATGTGAGTCCTGTAATATCCAAGGTATGTCTGAGAAGAAAATGACTAATGTTTAACATGATCTACAGCACTATGTGCTCAGATTAATGCCTAGAATAAAAGGGACCATTCATGAATTTTTTCAAGGACACATTACCCTCCTTGTTCTTCCCAGAACTCTAGGAAACACTGAGGCTATTACTTAATCTTGCTGTGTGTGTGCGTGTGTGGTTCCCCCCCCACCCCAGGGTGCTGTCAGCTCGGTATTATCATTGGCATACTTCTCGGATCTCTGGCCCTGCGCCTTTGTAAGCCTGCAGATCTGCAAGGATGCTCTCCGAGTCCTGAAGGACAGCGCTGATCTGGTTCCAGATTTCTCTCTCTCCTTCTGTAGGCTGGGCATCTAGACAGCAGAGAAACCAACAGACCCAGAGAGCCGGTGTTTACAAACAGGTTAGGAACAGGATGAGCAATCAGCTCTAACCAATTCATAGTCCCACCTTATTCCCGGAGGTTTGATATTCACTCTTTAACCTAATAAGCTGCTAGGATGAAAGGAAGGGAAAACTAACACGACTTCTGCCCATAACTCAGTTCAAAATATTAAACAATCTTTCCATGTACATTAAAACAAGCATGCTAGAATTACTGTAGGCACTCATGTATTTATGTAAAACACATTTTTTGTACACCTGCTATATGTAAAGCACAATACTGGGCAATAAAAAGAATAAACATTATCATTTTGGGGTCTGCATTTTTTGTCTTTCTATTTCTTTAGAATATTGATATTTCTATTGTAGTGAAATACGCATAACACGATATTTACCATCATAATCATATTTAAGTGTACAATTCAATGGTATTCAACATTCATAATGTTGTGCAAACATCATCACCATCCATCTCCAAAGTTCTTCATCTTATAAAATTAAAATGCTAGATTAGATTTGCTCTTTTCTTAAAAAAAATCTAATTCTATATTTAATCCAATATATATAAATATTATCATTTCAACAAATAACCAACATGGGTCTATTTTAATAGAAGTGGCTAAGTATTTTTGTTATGATTGAAAATTTTTGACTCCGAGTATAGGCAGGAAGAACAGTTCCCCTCATATTTCTATATAAAAATACAAGCTTAAGGCTTGGTGCCTGTAGCATAGTTGTTATGGCATTAGCCACGTACACCAAGGGTGGCAGGTCTGAACCCGGCCTGGGATAGCTTAAACAACAATGGCAACTGAAACCAAAAATAGCCAGGCATTGAGGTGGTTGCCTGTACTCCCAACTACTTGAGAGGCTGAGGCAAGAGAATCGCTTAAGCCCAAGAGTTTGAGTTGCTGTGAGCTGTGATGCCATGGCACTCTACCAAGGGTGACAGCCTGAGACTCTGTCTCAAAAAAAAAATACAAGCTTAAAAATGAGATAATGAACCCTTCAGAGCCATGACAGAGGCATATCATTCATGAACACATGGGTGTGTAGAAAGCACTGAGATTTCCCATTGAACATGATCTCATGCTCAAGAGTTTTTGCAAAGACATGCAGGGAATTCATTCTAATGACACCTCTTCTGTTTACCTTTGGTCTTGACTGTGACAATTACCCACAAAAACAAGTGACACATTCAAGCTTAAATAAATGAAGACCCAGAAGCACCCTTAGCTCTTCTGTGGATTCTCACTTAATTCTCTGGACCCAATATGTGTTCTTACACACAGGAGCATTTGGGGACTAGTGGGTTGAGGGAGAGAGGTGGTCAAAACTGGGTTTTATTTATCTCACAATTCCTATAAAACAGGCTAACTGTCTGGGCTAGAAAGGAAGTTCATCTCTTTGTCTAAAATGAAGATGTTATCTCATAAAACTCTGCTTTCAAACATTCAAGTCCTAAGGCACTGAACGCTCTCAGAGGACTTAGCTAATGTGGGTGGGTGAGGAAAGCGTGGAGACTCCCCAGATCACATCCCTGATTGGACTGATCTTTGTGACAGTATAAAGGGCTGATCTCGCAAAAGAGAAGTCATTGACTGGTGTTACTGTGGTGGCATAAAAGACAGAATCCAGGAGGCAAGCATTTGGGAAGAGAGTGCTGGGCACTGACCCTGTGTTCAGAGAGGCCAGGATCAGAGGGGGCTGAGCGGGGGGGCTCTGGTCACCCTGTACTGCATGGAAATACTCCATGGCTGGACCCTTGAGGGTGAAACCCAGGGAAATTATCAGACTGGATTCCTCATCATGCTGTCCTAGCTAACACCTAAGAAACTGGCAGGATTTCTTAGGAAAAGAATGGTGAAATTCATCATTGTAGGGTAATTCTCTTAAAAAAAAAAAATCAAAAAAGGAACATCATAGGCCCTTGTAGGTTATCAAGAATGTTTGCAAACTATGCCTTTAAAGAATCAGACAATTCCAACTAGGAACTAAGGAGGCACAAAAGTGTATGCGCATCAGGATTCAGAGAAGAAGCAGGTAGGTATGGTCTAAATTAAATGTAAGAGATGAGACTTGAGCTGGGCTGATGGAAGGAGGAAGGAAGGAAGCCCATGGAGAAAGGACAGCACAGGAAAAGGCTGGCAGCTGAAAAAGGCAAGGCTAGGCCAGGAAGAGGAAAAAAACCTGCCAGGCTGGAAAAGCTGGGAGATGGGAGGGAAAAAGACATTTATTACATACTGAGCACCCCAAATTCAAAAATCTGAAATCCAGAATGCTGTAAAATCTGGAACTTTCTGAGCACTGACAAAACACTCAAGAGAAATGCTCATTGGAGTTATTTCAAATTTCAGATTTTTGGATTTGGCATGCTCAATTGGTAAGCATAATGCAAATTTTGCAAAATCTGATAAAATTCATAATCCTAAACAATATCTATTTCCTTATATTCCTATTTTTGGTCCTCAGTATTTTCATAAGGGATACTCACTCTGCCATCCTGTATCTTTTTTGTACCCATTCATTGGCTCCCACAAACATTTGGTGCATTTTCTCAGGATATTCACAATACTAGTTACTTTATATTTTATCTTTTCCAAACTTTTCTTTAAGTGATACAGGTGTCTTTAACCCATAAGTTTAGGAAGGCTGTAACTGGGGGTGTTGCAGTACAACAGAATTCCAGCATAGCTGGCAGTTACTGAGTAAGAAAAGGGTCAAGAAAGTAAACAAAAGAAAGAAAAAAGCAAGGCAAAGTCCTGGAAAACAAAGAAAAATCAAATGCTCATTAACTCAAATTCTTTTCCCTTTTGATGGATGTATCAAAAAGTCACAACCTAAACAAAGACAGTTTTCTAAAGAAATATGCATTTGGAGAAGAAAAAAAACAAAATAGAGTCTGTGACCAAGGTTCCGAGGGTTAAGACTACTTGAAAGGATTTGTAAACTAGTAGATGAAAAGGCAAGGCATTGGAGGCCAGGAAAGGAAGCCTTCTAATCTTGACTGTCACCTGGCTCCAGCTTAGCAAGTCACTACTTGATACATTTTAGACAAAAAAGAATTAAAACTAAGTGGACTACCAAGGGAGAGCTGGAAAAACAAACAAAAAAATCTGTGGATGATGCTTAAACACAACAGGAGAAAGATTTCAAGTCAGTTTTTAGAACAGAAGTCATTCCTGAGTGCTGCAGAAATGAGACTGTTTCTGCCACAGTGGCCAAAAAATGGTGCTGGGGCTAGAGAAAGGCAAGCTCCGCCCCCATTCCAGGCCAAGGGACACTTTCTAGTATAAATCAACAGTGATAGTTATATGACCACAAAGCCTGGGACAAGTAACCTGGCCTAGTGCCGCTTCCCTCCTGGAGCAGGCAGACCTAGGGGCTACAGCGAAGGGTGACAGCACTTCTGTCTTGCCAGCTGGGGTCATCTGTGAGACAGGACCCCCACCTTCTTCTTTGGAAAACTGTTTCTTTTGGCAGTTTTCCTGGTGTTCTATTAGAAATGTTTTTGTGTTGTGTAGCAGAGGTGGTGATGGGAGGAGACCCAATCCATCACTAGATTTTTCATCTGGGCTTAGAAATGTGTTGGCTCGTTTTCCTCCATAATATGTTGGTCTTATTGGGTGTCCAACTTCTTCTTCCTTCCCTGTCATGAACTGAAGTCATTTCCTTTTCTAGCTATAATTAGGCCCTTGGTGCAGGCAGCATGGCCCCTGCCTTCTGGGCCAGAGTACAGTCAGATTCTCAGGGGACTCAAATCACAAGTGGAGTCAGCTTCCAAGGTGGGAAGACACAGCTGGAGAAACCCTGGTCTGTCCGTCTGTCTCTTTTCAAGTAGGAAAAGGGCTGTGTCACCTTCAGTGACATTTAACATTGGCTCAAGTCCCTGTGGAAAATTCCATGATTCATCCTACTTTCACCCCCCAGCTAAATGATCAGACACTCAGAGCTCATTAATGAGAATTTTATCTGCTAGTCTGTAGGACTCTGGCCACATCTGACTCATTCGACATTATATTCCCAGGGTGCAGCTCCATGCCAGGCTGTAGTATTAATAGTTACTCAAGAAAAATTTGCTTAACAAATAGTTGAACGAGTAATATAAATATACTTCTTTAGCTGTGTCTTGTGGTGGATTTTCTGCTTTGCTTTAAATTCTGAGATTTCTTGAGACAGCCATTGGAGACACAATAAGCCCTGATGAATAAAGGAATCAGTGAGGAAGCTGGCAGGGATGGAGGATGCTGGAGGCAGTGAAACAAATAAAGGTCCTGTTACTTCTAGATCCTTTCCTCTGCCTCCTCCCCCCAAATGATTTTTATATACTGACATCTCTCCCATGTACCATTAAGATCTATGTATTTACCTATAATATAATTGAGCATTCACACTTTCACCAACATTTGTGTTTTTAAATCATCCATTATTCATCTATGGCCTCAATGTCTCCTCTGGGTGGTTAACATAATAATAGGGTATTTGTGGAATCTGGCCCCTTGAAAAAATGCACTTATGTTTACTCTTTTAATCCTAAGGCTATTATCACGTTGCCTTCTTGAAAAACCCTCTGAGAGGCCTTGGAGTCTATATGTTGAGCATTCTCCATATTCAGATCCAGTTGGTGACCACATTTTTAAAATTTATTGAGTTTTCAGATGTCAAGGAAAGACATCTAGATGGGACCTTGAACGATCCGTGATGGAAAAGCTTACTGTGTTTAACCTTTCAGCAACCCCGTAAAGCATTTGCTGAGTGAACAGGAGCCCTGAACTATGGGCTTTGCTTTTCTATTTTTAACGCAAAGATTGACTTTTACTCACAGAAAGGTACAAACATATGCACACACATACACACACACCAATAATCTTACTGATGAAAATGGTTTTTATTTCCACTTGCAGCCAACGAATTATTTGGGAATGTTTCTTTTAAGAGCCACATCGTAATTGTAAACTTCTATCATTGCCAATTATTTCATTGAGATTGAGGAGAATGGTTACATAAAACCAGAGTTATTCCTGTCTAACAATGAAGCTGTTAAAAATCCTTGTGATTTACACAGGCAATTCCAGAAACCAATACTTCTAGGGGCCCGGGAACAAGCGTACGCAGGCCATTACCTGGGCAATGATTTAAGGCTCTGTTCTGAGCTGCTATGCGGAAAGTATGGAAACACATCACATGCCCTGTGGCCTTGCTCACACAGAGTTATGGTCAAGAACTCAGTAAATTCCAACTGTGCAGAATTTTTAATAGAAAAAATATACCTTCTTACCAATTCAAATAGTTAAACAGTGATAATTTTGTTTTCAGGAAATATATTGATCCTCCTTTGGCTTAATTTGCTAGTGATGGTGAATATTAATGGCCAACACTTTGGTGTCACCCGAGGCAGGGTGGAAGAATGCACTCTGGAGCCCCTTGATATTTATTCAATGCAAATGCTTGGCATTCCTTGGTGCTAATGGAGAGGAAAATAGTTGTGTTTGTCAGGAAGGTCTTTGGTGAACTTACCACAGGGCACACCAGCAGCCTCAAATCAAGGTGCTCTTATCTTTGCAAATCAGCCAAAGACTCACTCTGTCTTCAAAAGTACCAGGAACACACTTCCCTTGCATTAATAACCTATTTAGGACTCTACCAAATCTGACAAAGAATCATATTAAACCCAAGATAAAGTGAGAAGACACAATTTATGTGGAGATGTTTTGATTTTGAAGGAAGATCTGGCATTTCATCAATAGGACATATAGCAGTCTCTGCCTCTATGACTGTTATATAAACACTGAAGAAAGGCACAGCAAAAAGGATCTGCTGAAGCCATGAATTAAATCTGTGCCCTTCTTCCCCACCCACTTCCTCACTCTTTCAATCCCTCTCTCCTTCAGGATGAACCAAGAAACATAAATAATTACCTATTATTAACATTTGGGGGACATAAAATGATAATGATTTATAGCAGAATACTAACTGCTTATGGAAATAGCATAAAATTGCCAAGGTCCATTGGAAAATATATGTGATGAGGCTGACATATTTATTCATACAGGACATTAGTCATCTCACATCAGAGCCCAGAGCACTTTCCTGTGAAGCAACCACACCAAGGCTGAAAAGAGCCAGAGGGTCAAGGTTCTTGAAGAGCTGTCTGTTCCATTCACTTGCAACGGGATGCCCGAGGGCATTGGAGGGAGTCACTGCCATCTTTGCCACCCACTGAGTATGTACATGTTAGACCTAAGGGCAGGGCAAGTTATCTCTCTGGGCCCCACATTAATTCTTGGTAAAAGAGACAGAAGCTAAGAATAGCCCGTCTCCTCTCTAATTGTAGGGTCATAACTAAAATGATGACATAGATTAAAAGAACTTTTAAAGCAAAAACATGAAAACTTAAAGACATCTTTGTTACCTAATCTTTGTATTTCCATAAATATAAACTGCTTCCCAGGTCTGCTCTGTACTTTCCTTTTTCCTTTTGTCAATTGAAGATACTATACCTCAAAACATGTGATATTTCCTGTCATTTTCACCCCCTTTCCAAGATTATCCAGCCTCTTCTAAGCAGCCTTAGCAGATGTGAGGGTTTCTGTACCTTTCCCCAGTGTTTATGTGACAGTCTTTGGGGCACAGGTATAACCATACATCCTACTGATGAAACGCCAGGACTTCCTTCAAAACCAGAGACATCAGTCACAAGTTGTGTCTTCTACTCAGGCTATCTTAGGTTAAAGTCACCATGCAGAGCAGAAAGATGAAAGAACGGATCAGTAGTAGCAGGAAGTGATCTGAGTCAAAAACAAACAAACCAATGAACACAAAAAATCCCAGATGATAGGCTGATCTCATTCAACCCCAATTTTAAAGAGTAGGAGTCTACAGTCTCTATATTAAGAGCTTTTTTTTAGAGTATAATGATTTAGAGAGTTCAGAATTTCTTTCTTAACCCTGACCATTATTGATCTTGGTGTTCCTAGTATGTTAGTGTGGGTTTGTCTTGTAAGAAAACCCCTTTTCAGTCACTATATTCTAAGAAACATCTTTCCAGGACAATCTAGAACCTGTACTTCTGGCTGGCATGTTACCTGCTCTCTGTGCTTCCCTATTACCTGGTCTACTGTGTCTTCAGGGTGCTTACCTCTTATCTCTATGATAACATGCTATGCTCCTTGAAGAAGAGACCATGGTCTTCTAATGTTCCTATATTTACGTGTCATATCTCAACCCTCCAGGCCTCCCTGCCCCTCTGAGAATCCATCCCCGCTGTTGCTGTTTCTGTCTGAGAAATGTAGGGCGTGCTATGTATATAATTATTTAATTAGCACCAATCAAAACCAAATGTTCTAGGCTTATGCTCCCATGCCCATGTCTGTGTTGGACACTGGACAAAACATAGGATAATTTAAGCATAAAAGATCAGTCATCCAAATACAGACAAATGCACACTTGCAGAAGAAAACTAGCTAAGCTTGATCCCTCACAGTGTCTCAGATAGTGAATGATTGAGTGGCACGTGGGGCTAACAGGCTGACTTCTCCCTGCAGTTAAATCTAATACACTGACCAAATATTCTACACATCCAAAATAGGCCTTGTCAAGGTGCAAGAGGAAGGCAAAATCTAGATTTGCAAATAGACCTTAAAAGATTATGAAATAATAGAAAAATCAGTTACATATATTTTGTGAGTGCTTACTATGTGCCTATGGTAGTCCTAGGTCTGCCCTCAAGGGCCTCAGAAAGGTGAGAGCACAATCATTAAATTCAGAAAACATTTACTGGGCATTTTGTATATGCCTGCTATAGTGACAGGCTATCAAAGAGATAAAGCAATCAGTAAAATAAGGCTGATGTTTTTAAGGAAAGTTAAAGTTATAAACTGTCAGTAATAATTTCATAGAACAATATAAGCAAATTCATTATGTAGGGAAACCTAAATGTCAATGATTGCATAGACATTTCTCCAGAGAAACCAATATAAGCTAAGAAGGTTTCCTGGAAAAGAAGACATTTCATGTGGCATCATTGAAGCTATTATGTCACACTTTCTTGGAAGTGTTCCCAGACTGTTCTTTCTTAAACTCTTTCTTCTATCTTATCTCAGATCAAATTAATTATTCTTGCCTATGAAATCTATAGCACAGGATGTGTCTCTGCTACAGCAATTATCTATGCTGAATTACAGGTGGTCCCTTTCACATACGCCTACCTGAGCAGACTATTACCTCTGCAGCTGCTCACACCACAACTGGCAGAGTACCTGGCATATAGAACACCCTGCATGATAGTCTGAAAAACTTAACCACAAGGATTATAGTCAGGATTTCTGTTTCCACTTAAAAAGAACAGATAAAATGTAGTATATACATACAATGGAATATTATTCAGCCTTATAAAAAGGAAATCTTGCCATATGTGACAATACTCCCTGAGAGTATTATGCTAAGAGAAATTAAGTAGTAATAGAAAGATGTGTGCCATCAGATCCATTTATATTAAATGTCTGAAAGTCAAACAAGCAGAGAGTAAAATGGCAGTTTGGCAGAAGGGGAAATGGGGGTTGCCCATGAAGGGGTATGACATTTCGGTTATACAAGATGAACAAGTTACAGAGATCACAATTTGCCTGCAGTTAAAAGTAATATATTGTACACTTAATGATTTGAAAAAGAGGATAGATCTCATAGTAAATGTTCTTACAACAATTATAAAAAAGAAAATCAATAAAATATATTGTGTGAATTTGTTTCAATCCTGATTAGACCTCTTTTTGATATTTTGCCATATATAATATACACCCATATTTTTGACCCAAACTTTCTGGAGATAAAAATTTTCATTTTAATTTTTTTATTCAAATTTTTATTTGTTTATATTTAGGTACTTGTTTTTTGTATTATAAAGTAATTCTAGCATATATTTTTAACATATTATGGTATAGGAAATTTTATATAACAAATAATAATTAAACAACACAAGAGCAGATAAAAGGTATGACAAATTTTATCTACTGGTAACAAATGGTATTACCAATGTATAATGTGCATCCTTATTTTCCCCTTAAAAATTAGGGCAACAGTGCACATTATAGGCAGTTCCTGTACATTTGACTTACATACAACTCACACTTATGAATGAAGGTTATTACAGTAAGGTCCTTGAATTACAAACATCTGACTGACATATGACTTGCACTTACAAATACAGGCTATTATAGATAATAAAAATATGTACCTGTTCCAACTTACATAAAAATTAAATTTAAGAAGAAACCTACAGACTCTATCTTATTCATAACCTGGCACAGCAAAATGCAGTACTTGCTATTTTGAGAGTATCAAGGAATTTTTAATATGTACTATATATTAGATGATACACAATAATTAATGTTGACTTTGTTAGGTATAAATCTGTGTTTATATAATACAATTTCACATTATTTTTTAAAAGATGCAAGAAAGTCGAAAAGAATATTGCTTATAGCCTAATGAAGGAAACAAGTTAGATACTCTGCAAAATTCTTGGTAATTTTACACTGGTTACAAAGCACCTAATGAACTATATAACTCAAAGGATGACAAGACTTTCCTAGGAGACATGGGACCAGAGGTGCTTTCAGGTGGGAGAGAGAAAAGATAGGAAGAGAGTTTTGTCATAAATGTACCTCACAATACAATAACTGAAATTTTCACATGTTTTAAAAGGATTACTATGAACTGGCATGAAGACTGAGAGGCCCTGGGAATCTTAGGGAGAAGGGTAGTTTATGTTTACCTGTAATGTACTTTCCATGAACTTTCACCAAGTGCTTACAAGAAAAACTAAGATGGGGAAAGAAAACATTAAAAAAGAAAACACTCTTGTGTCTTCTTAAAGATACACAAGAGAACTTACAAAAGGCCTTTATATTCTGGGTCATATCAAAGTATGCAACATGACCATTTACTACTGGGAAAGAGGAGAAGGGCTGGGGAGGTGACCTCTAAGGCATAATCACAGCAGTCTTGTCATGGTAGACAACAGGAAAATTGAGAGAAACGTACAGCCACTCTCCAGTAAATGAAGCATAGGCAGCTGAGAAAAGCCATTCTGAGAAGTAGGTGCAAAGGGCCTGCTGAAGCCTGCAGACGGGGCAGGAAAAATGAGAAAAACTCTCCAGGTCTCAGGCTCTGTTGAAAAGTCTGCTAGTGAATATCTAATATCTGAAGTTTCTAGTGAACTTAATATAACTTAAGCAGTAATAAACCCAGAAACAGACTAAAAATACTCGACTACTCACACTAGTGGCCTTAACACATATTGTCTGGGCATTCAATTAAAAAAATTAACAGACAAACATAAAGCAAGAAAATATCATGATGATGGTAAAGACTCAATAGAAACAAACCTACAGATATCCCAGAGGTTAGAATTAATAGATGAGAACCCTACAATAGCTGTGATAAATATATTAAAGGATATAAAAGAAAAGCTGAATATGTGCTAAAGGGATAATTTTAGCAAATTCACTAAAACTATTAAAAATGGAAATGCTAAAAAATTCACCCAGGCCAATTCCCTCAAGAGTTTTCCCTGCACTTTCTTCTAATATTTTTATAATGTCATGTCTTAAGTTTAAATCTTTGATCCAGTGAGAGTCGTAGGGTACTGGTGAAACTTATTAAATGTCTTTATACAGTGATTAAGAAAATGCCATGAAGGCTATCTCTCACAGTATGATCAAAATGTTTCTGATTGTATATGAAGCACATTCTGTCCTATGATTGCACCACTGTACACAATTATGATTTAATAAAATTATTTTTAAAAAAAGACATACTTTAATTAAAATAATAATAGGAAATGCTGGTTGAGAAATTCCTATGTGTCTTACACCTTTTGCTAAGCCTTTCTTATGTTGCCTTTTGTTAAATTTTCAAAATAATTTACTTCATAGATTCTAGTACTATCCATATTTTACTAATGAGAAAATTGAGCTTTAGGCAAGTAAACTTGCCTGGGATCACATAATGAGGCAGAACCAGAACCAGAAGACAGATGCAGAGTTGTTTAATTCTAAAATCTACTTCTGTGAGTGCCATGCATGATTGCCTCCTAATGATTCAGCTGGGGCAGAGAATGGAGAGTCTAAATCTACTGATTTACCTCTAACAAATATCATATGGCAAAAAAAGGAGAGAATGTCACTAGAAAGATTAGATTACAAAGATTGTGGCTTGTCTCATTTGCTCTGTCTCACTCTCTCCATTGCTTGCCCTGAGGGAAGCCAGCTATGTTGTGGTGGGCTCCCTGACAGAGCAGTGCAGTGATAACGAACTGAAGAAGTCCTCCAGCCAACAGCCATGAAGAAACAGAGGCCCTCAGTCCCACAGCCCCCAAAGAAACAAATCCTACCAACAACCATATGAATGAATGTAGAAGTTAATCCTCCCCTGGCATTGAGCTTTCAGATGAGACCACAGCCCCAGCTCATAGTTTTGCTATATTTTGACCTAAGCCACACGCCAATTCCTGATCCACAGAAACTGTGAGATAACAAATATTATTGTTGTAAGTCACAAAGCTTTGAGTGATTTGTTGCACGGAAATTGATAACCAATGTACCAAATATTAGAGATACATGCACAAATGAAAATCTTTCTCCACATTTAGTGGAAATGTAAATTTGCAGTTTTTCTGGATTATACAGTTTCAATACTTAATAAAACTATGAATACTTACATGATATGACCCAACAATTCCACTCCAGGATACACGTGCTGATAAACTGTCACATTTAAAAAAAGAAAGAGCTATATGTAAAAATGATACAGCATGTTATTTGTGAGAGCAAGGAGTGGGAGTTCAGAGCATTCCAGAAGTCCATTATTCAGGCAACAAATGAGTAAAATGTGATGGATACATCCTGTATAATACTATACGGTCCTCTTTAGTGCTTCTAAGCAATGATCCATCAAGGTAGATAGATCTTCAAAATAGAGTGTTGATAAAAATAGTGAAAAGTGGCACAAACATATAACATAATACTATACAGGAAAAAAATTAAATACATGCTATATGACATATTTTTCAAAGATTCATACATATTCTAGGACTTGCATCACAGACTAGGTGACTTTATGTAAGGATGGGCATCTGGATAAATAAATAAGAAAGAAGCATTAAAAAGATAAATGTTAATAGTATGCTGTCAAATATGAGATATGACTAATTCATCTCTGTTCTTGAAACATCAACATACAAAGTGTGGTTACTTCCTTTTGTTTAACTTTTGTTCATAATTCAGTTAAGGAGTCCTTTCCATGTACCACGTCATCATTCCTCTTTCAGTACATCACTGCAGAAATGGAGTTCATTTGAGGTATAGGTGCCTTTTCTTTAGAAGAACAGCATCCATGTAACTTCCTTTATTCTGAAGTTTCATTTGAAGGAAATGAAAAGTTTTTTCAACATCAAAAGTACCAGATATAAATCAAGAGAGGTTTGAGTGACTGCTGAGGAAATTCAAGCAAAATACCTAGGAATAAGTCATAGTGAATTAATGAAATTATAGCAGGATTGTTCACTTTTCAACATGGGGAAGCTTGGAGAATGGCATGGCTATCAAGTGATACAACATATTCCCAACTGGTCTGCCCAGTTCCAGTAAATATTACATAAACCAATTTGTACAGTATTTTTTTCTCAGACACTTAAGGAAATGAAATTGAAGTATATGACAAATATGATTCCTTCCCTAAAGTTACATAATTTTTAGGTTGGGAAACCAAGATTTCTCCATAAGTACAGAAACAGTATAAAAGGTAGGATGAAATGGGTAAGGAGTTGCAAACCATCATTAAATGTGAACACAAATCATTATCCCCATGCAAAAGACCCCTCAGAGATTAAGACGAATTTTCTAATAACGAGATCAGTAATCTTATTTAGTGGCTTAGCAATGCTTTTCAGATATGATAAGTAAACCAAAAATAACCAGACACATATAAAACTTCTGTATGACCAAATTACACCAGAAAATTATAACTTAATTCCCAGTTTTAACCATAAGACAGAATTTTTCTCATCAACTGTACTATGTGTTGAGCTTATTCCATCAAAAGGTAAGAAGTTGTTAAGCCAATAGAATTGAATAGAGCAGAAGGAAATAATTCTGTGCAATTTGATTAGAAAAGACTGTCATCGTGTTGAGTAATAATATCCTGTTGAAAGAGTTGGTCTTTTCAGGCAAAAGGTTTTAAAGACTCATCCTGTATGAGATTATTATTTGCTTCTCTATTCCACTAACTTAGAGAGTAAGTCATTTTTGATAAATAGCAATTATCGATCATTCCATCATCCCTGGGGATCTTTTCTTTAAAAAATAGGAGAAAGAAACTTGAGTAATAGATATGAGTATTACTAATTTGTTACTAGAATAAACCATGAAACAGATATGTTTTGAGAAAAATAATACAGAGAAAGAATAGGTTTATCACCACATCTTGCAGCACAAAACACAGGGGAAATCTTGGAGGTATGTCCTCTCTTAGCTATATATGATACGACTTCTAGATTGAAGTGGGTTTTTTCCCTTTATTTCCTTTCCTCTTCTCATTGCATGGTTAAAATTGAATATAAGAAAAACTTTTAAACTTGGATTAATAAGCAGGCTCTTCTAGCATTACAAATGGTAGAACCACATGGGCCTGCTCAACGTTTGGCAGCTGTGGCTCAGACTACAAGGCAGATGAGGCCAAGGAAATCTAAGAAAGATATATGTCTGAAAACAGGCTCTTCAGTACAAACATCTGGGGTTAATACCAGAGAGAATTGGATTAGCCACATTCTCAAATGTTTGGCCTCTCTTAAACTTCAGTGCCTTGAAAAAAATGAACTTACTTGTTTAATAAGTCTGACTTAATCTATGTGAGTTCCGGTTCTGGCTAGACTCTTTCACACTGCAGGGGACATTCCCCTCCAAAAAGAAGATACATGGATTACATTCATTCTGAGCAAAACAATCTTGTACATCCTGGGCCCAGTTAAATGTGGCATTAAAGTCTGATTGTCTCTCTTCTGAACTGAGGATTCTTATTCTTTGACCCATGCTAAGAATAGGGTTATTTTTACTTGAACACCATATTTTTCACAGCTACCTAGCTATTAATCAAAGAATCAGATGTGCATTCGTCCACAAACCAATTGTTTCTGTAAACTTTCATTTTCCTAGAATGCATTTATATGTTACCGAATCTTCAATACTAGAATAGTTGTCAACTGAAAAATAGCCCCAGCCACTGCTTTCATTATGTGTATAGGTGAGCCTGTGTGTGTATGTGCCTGGGTATGTACAGTTTGCTCACATAGAACTGGGATAATACTTTTTGATCAAGTCAACTGTCCAAATTAAGTGCCCTATATTTTCCCTCTAAAGAATATATTTATTGCTGCTGCTGAGTCTTTTTATGTTGAAGAGAACAAACTTGCAATTTACAAGGGCACTCTCTGAAGTTGAGAGCACAGAAACAATCCTGAACACCTACTTAATAATTTGTTCTTAAATAAATAGCTATGACTAGCTGCGATCTTTTTATTTCTACTGGGCTGCTAATTACAATGGTAGATTATTAATTCTAAGCTGAACATTTCAGGGTGTCATGGCCTGGTGGGGCAAAATAGGCCAATCTAACAGGGGCATCAAGGTCATTAAAGGTTGCATGCTGCTAACAAGAATGAACATGTAAATTAGTTCAAGGAATGACATTTATTCATGAATAAGTGAGCCTGATAATTATATTTGGACTTATTTACATTTCCAGGCTACAAATAGGCTATGTTCCAGAAGTTCGTAGGCAGTTTGGTTATTAAATGAGAACCCAGAATGCATAGAAACAATGAAATTAAATGGGACTTAAAGTCAGACTTCTCTACAAAACCTTTTTATCTATAGTAATTTAATGGTATAGGTTTGTATTTAAAATTTATACAAAGGTAACGCTACAATCTTCAAGGGTAGAAAAATAAAGAATACAAATAAATTAAAAAAGAATATAAAAATATATATGTATATATAAATTCTGGAATGGAAAATCTCTTCCAGATTATTTTGCAGGTACTATCAATTTGGACATAAGCTACTTGGGTCCTGTGTGCCGAGGCTAGAGAGGTAGATGACTGAGTTCAGATCTATGACTGCCACATAATAGCAGCTGAAGGAGCTGCTCCATTGAAGGAGCCCTAAAAAAAATAGGCCCCCAACATTGTCTCTAATTAGGACTCTATAAACGCTCTGTTTCTCTTCCTGTGACCCATGGGAGACTCTCTAGCATGAAGTTCAATCCAGCTCTTCTTCTTGAAATAGAGAAAAGGGGAGATTCAGAATGTGTGTGTGGGGGGGGGTGGCCTGAGGGGAATAATCACTGAGGTCTCTTCTAAAAACAAGAAGATTGTTCAAGAAATATCAGTTTCTTTCTAGGAAGTTCATAGTTATGAATATAGAAAGACTATGCCCATGTCAAGCTGTTTACTGTCCTTACTCTTTCTGATCCCATCATTTTCCCTCCCCAAATCTCCTTAGTAATATTCTACAATACAGAAGACTTAGCGATTAACTATTTATCCATTTTACCCTCTCGGCTCCTCTGGTAGAAGAGTGGACCATAATCATGGTTTCTACTCCATCTGACACTTCAAATCTATGCTATACAAGAATCCACTATGCAAACTACAAATCAGTTGTGCAACAAGAAAAATCCCAGATTTGTTCCTGATTTTTAATTTATCACTTATATTAATTAAGGCTTTACACACTATCACAAATTTTACATAACTTACTTGTGAAAAGTAAATACCCCTTAAAAATTGAGGATCATACAGAAAAGTGTATTGCACAATATCTTTCATCTTCTCAATTGTCTTTTACTAGCTTCTAAAGCCTTTTCTCTCTCTGGGGTATATCAAAAATAGTTACCATAGTGGTTGTAAGTTTTCAGGGAAAGAAAGGAGTTTAAACCACTAGGTAATGATCCTTTCACTTCCTTTGCTATAGAGGCACCCCCAAGGTAAAAGAAAAAGGATAGATAAAACTACATAGTCTCTATGTCAACCAAAATTTGGGTAATTAGACTAATGAAATTTCCTAACAGAAAGCGATCTTATCTAAAGAATACCCTTAGCAGGATATCCATAGCTAAAGGATTGTTTATAATAAAGTCCATTTCCAGACTCTACAGTCTCTACCTACTTATAGTAGGTGAGTGAGTCATGGCTCCCATAAGAATGCCATATTTGCTGTATAATAACTGGGATATCAATGATAATGTTTCATAATTTAAATAGTCTCTATTGTGAAAATCCCACATGAGCTCATATGGAGACCTCCTCTATTATTCTGGCCAAAGGAAAAAAAAGTTTGATGTGAGAAGAGACCTGAGGTACCACCCTCGATGTCCTCCACCACTTTTTGCTTTTGTCTGTGCCCCTTGGGAGCTATATTCTTGAGATTATTACCAAAATTTGATGCAGGGTTAGATTCTAATTCATGTGAGTATCATTTGATAATCTAATTTTGTGCATTCCCTTATCAGACCACAAATTCAGCTCTGGAAGAATATAACTTACTTAATTCTCTTACCTAACAGAAAACTTCTATCTCATCAGTTTGGAAAAAAAAAACACAGTCTTTTAACCTCAGTCATTTTGGAGCTTCTCTCTTCATTCCTTTCTAGGATTAAGGGAGTTTTGAGAAGTTGCAAAATATCAAGGTGGTGGAGAAAGGAAAGAAGGGACAAGAAATTGGCATCACCCTGTGACATTTCTTGTTCTCTGCATGGTCCTTTCCAGTCTGTTGCTTTCTGCTGCTTCCAAACCACTCTTCAAACCCATTCCTGATCCCACGTGTGTAGACTCATGGGGCAGCCATTTCCTCACATAATCTTGCCATCTTCTCTCAGATTCAGGACCTTTTTTTGTTTGTTTGTTTGTTTTTTGACCAGGGCTGGGTTTGAACCCACCACCTCCTGTATATGGGGCCAGCGCCATACTCCTTTGAGCCACAGGCACCACCCTAAGGACCTTGTTTTTCTCATTGCCTCCTTGTCTTCTCAAACTCCAGGACTATTTTTCCAGGGTAAAGGTTGTATCTTTTTTTTTTTTTTTCAGTTTTTGGCCGGGGCTGGCATAACCCGCCACCTCCAGCATATGGGGCCAGCGCCTTACTGACTGAGCCACAGGTGCTGCCCCAAGGTTATATCTTTCTCATTGTCTCCCTCTCCATCTTTTTCATAGAGAGGAACAGGTATTAGTTTCCTATTTTTTCTATAACAAATTATCACAAACATAGTGGCTTAAAACAACACAAATTCATCGTCTTACAGTTTAGTAGGTCAGAAGTACAACACAGACTGAAATCAGGTGTTGGCATTTCTGCACTCCCTTGCAGAGCCTCTAGGAGAGAATCCATTTCTTTGTTTTCTAACTTGATTCTAAAGGTCAATTACATTCCTTGGCTGGTGGCTGCCTCTTCCACCTTCAAAAACAGAAACATCTCTCTCTAAACACAATGGGATAAGTTTATCCATTGTCAAAGCCTCTTGTGACTACATCAGGCCCACCCAGATAATCCAGGATAATGTCATCTCAAAGTCTTTAACCTTGATCACATTTATCACATCCAGTAAAGTTCTAAGGACTAGAATGTGGACATCTCTGGAGGAGAATTATTCTACCTACCAAAGGAATATAGTAGGATATCCTTAACAGGCTTAAATTTTTATAAAACAAATCTAGAAAGGCTAACAGTATTCCTGTATTTTAAAATAGATTTTGGATGTGGGGTTTTAAATAACTTCACAAATGTGCCATAATTTACTTAGCAGTACTCTCTTGTTATATACTTTCAGGGAATTACCCATTTTTCATCATAAATTAGGAAGTGATATACTTTCTTGGATGTAAATCCATTCTGTACATTTTTAAATCACTGGCTTAAAGTAAGTCCTACAAGTAAAACAACTGAATTATTTAGTTACAAAAATTTCTAAGACTTTGGCATTATTTGTTGTTTTCTCCCACATATAGAGGAATCAAAAGGTCCTTGTGGCTTATTTGCCCTGAGCAGCAGGAATCTGGGATCGATCAAGCTTACTCCTGGAATTGAGTCACTTTGGAAAATGGAGGAAATAGTTTCTTTTCCTGATAAAGTTGCCCTTGGAATTCTCTTTTTATCACTTAACAGTAACTTTTACAACTTCTTGAAAACAGTGCTTTTATTTTTAACTGTACATTTTAAAGCCACCCATAATCCCATCAACTAGTATATTTTCAATATATATTCTTCTACACACTGAGTGTAAACATACATACATATAGATGTATTATGTTATTTTGTATATATAGGATCAGGTCTTAACAAACAATGCTTCAAAGAACAGCAATATAGTACAATCATTCTATATATAAACTTATTTTCTTAAGACAAATACTTAGAAATAGTATTGCTATTAAGACAAATACTTATTTTCTTAAGAAAAATACTTAGAAATAGTATTGCTAATATATGTTTTAAGAAAATAAGTATTACCAAGTCCATTGCACCAATTAACCCACTTCTCAGCAGATAAGACAGCCTTCTTCTCTTTGCTGATGACAATACTATCACTTTTGAACACTTAAAATTTATAAGTAAATATGCTATGTTATTTAAATCTGGGCTTTTCTAGTTCTCAGAAATTTAAAAATAGAACTAGCATATGACTCAGCAATCCTACTATCGAGTATCTGTCCAGTATGTCAAAGAGATATTTATACTCCCACTCTTCACAATAGCCAAGATAAAATCAACCTAAAATGATACATGGATACGGAAAATGTTATGCAAATACACAGTGGAATATTATTTAGGAAGTCCTGTCATTCGTGATAACATTCATAAACCTGGAGGACATTTTGTTAAGTGAAATAAACTAGACAGAGAAAGACAAATACTGCATGTTCTCACTTGTATAAAGAATTTGCAAAAGTCTAACTTGTAGAAACAGAGAGGAAAAGTTATCAAAGAATGGAGCTGGGGAAGGACTGGGGAGATATTGATCAAAGCACACAAAATTTTAGTTAGATAGGAAGAATAAGTTCAAGAGATCCCTTATACAACATGGTAACCATAGTTAAGAACAGCATTATTCTCCTGAAAGTTGCTGAGAATAGATTTTAAGCATGTGAGATAATACATATGTTAATTATGTCAATTTAGCCATTCTACGATGTGTATGTATTTCTAAACAGGTTGCACACAATATATACAACTTTTATTCAATTAAAAATAAATCAATACTTACAATGTTGAAAGGAAAATATTTAATATACTAAGACACAAAAGTTGGTTTGGGTAAAATAATCCACCATATTTCTGAAAAAAAATAAAATTATTTAAAAATAAATAAATTTGGATTTCTCTATTTGGGTTATTCCATTCTAAATGAATGGAATAAACATGCTTTCGTGTGTTTACTTACCTTTTATATTTCCTTGATGATAATTGTTTATATCATCTAAAAAAATTTGCTGGGTGGATTGTTAAATTTTACATTTTAAAAATATCACAGAGTGACTATAGAAAGGATATATAGACCATTAAAATATTCATTTGTCTTTTAATTATATCACCAGATTTTACTAGGAGAGAGACTCTAAATTTTATGGGAGAATTTAATAAGTTTTAATTTATAATTTCTACTTTTGTACTTGTGTTCTGGGAATCCAAGCAAGATACTTTCAGGTTACCCCATCCTTTTCTGGGAAGCCTGAAAACCTATATACACAACAGCTCCTCCCTGAGAGAATTCACGGGCACTGTTCACCATTACCAATAAAATATAACTTGCTACATAATCTATGGCACTTGGTGTGAAATAAAAATTGAACATTGTTCTCTTGTTAAAAAGTGATGAAGAATTTCCAGAGGGCAACTAGATAGCATCGACCCCAATATGGAGACTTTCTAAGCACAGACCATGTGCCTGTGCCCATGGAGTTGCCCTTGCCTACGCCACCTCTAACAGATCAGAAATGTTTGACCCAAATGCCACACATCTATGCTGGTCTGTCTCTATGTAGTCTAGTCAAAAGCTGTCCTTAATAAAGTGTCTCTATTGAGTAATGACTAGTAGAATCAATCAGATCATTAGTTAAGGAGAGTTTAAACTTGGGGGAGAGATAAAGACATAAAAAGAAAAGTGAACCTATCCCCAAATGCTTAGCTACTTTACCTATCACCATCACTGAAAAGATATCTTTTTTCTCTACTGATGATCCTTATCATACTAACTTCTTGTGAGTAGAGTATTTGGCTATTTTCTTGGATTTCAAATTCTAACAAGTTTAGTAAGAGTCCTGCCATGACTTGAATTACCTTTTATTTTTTTGGTATCCTCATTTTTCAAGGATAGTAAAAATAACAAAGCTGGAGACACCATATTACCTGACTTCAAAATATATTATAAGGGTATCATAAACAAAAGAGCATGGTATTTGTATAAAAATAAATACACAGACCAATGTAACAGAATAAAGAACCCAGAAATAAAGTCACATATTTAGGGCTAATGATCTTTAACAAAACAGACAAAAACACATGTGTATATTGTGAAAGGAGACTTTTCTTCAATAAGTAATGATAGGAACATTGGAGAGCCACATGCAATAGAATGAAATTGGACCCCTGTCTCTCACCACATACAAAAATAAACTCAAAATGAAATAAAGATAAGAATAAGAACCAAAACTATAAAAATGCTAGAATAACACATAGGGAAAACTCACAGTGATCTAGGCAAAGAATTTATGACTAAGACATTAAAAACCCAGGCAATAAAAACAAAAATAGATAAACAGGATTTAATTAAACTAAAAAGGGTCTACATAGCCAAAGAAAAAATCGACAGGGTGAACAAACCTGCATAATGACAATAATATTTTCAACCTATCCCACAGGAGACTAATATCCAGAAATAAAAGAATTTAAAGCAACTTAACAGGCAAAAATCAAATAATACCATTAAAAAACGGACAAAGGACATGAATAGACATTTCTCAAAGTAGGTAAAAATGGCCACTAGGAATATGAAAAACGCTCAACATAACTATCAGAAAAATGCAAGGCAAAACCACAGTGAGCTATCATCTTACCCCAGTCAGAATATCTTTTGTTAAAAATACAAAAAGAACAAATTTTGGCAAAGATGCAGAGACAAAGAACTTTTATGCACTGTTGGTGAGAATGTAAACTCCACTATAGAAAACAATATGGAGATTTTTCAAATACCTAAAAATAGAATTACTATTTGATCCAGCAATCCCACTATTGGTCATCTACCCAAAGAAAAGTAAGTCATTCTATCAAAGGACTTCCTGCACTAGCATTTTTATTAACACAACATTCATAGTAGCAAAGGTAGGGAATCAACCTAAGTGCCTATGAATGGATGAATAGACAAAGAAAATGTGATACACACACACACAATTTGAGTCCAAAATAGAATGAAATCATCTCATTTGTAGCAACATGGTTGGAACCATAGGCCATTATTTTAAGTAAAGTCAGCACAAAAAGACAAATATTACATGTTCTCACTTATCAATACATGTGGGAGCTAAACATTTGATCACATGGAGGCAGATGGACAGGTAGAGAACAAAGACTGAGAAAGGTTGAGGGAGGAAGCAGCAGGGGAAGAGTGAAGAGAAGTGGGTTAAAGGGTGCAGCATACTGTTAGAAGGAATTAATCCAACGTTGATAGCAGAGTAGGGTCACTATAGTTCAAAATGTATTGCACTTGGGTGATACACACCCTAAATACTCTCACCACTACACATTATGCACATGAAACAAAATTTGACTTATACATGAATTTATACAAATGAAAAAATGCTAAAGCACTTTGTAACTAACATGCTCATAGGGCTTTAAGTGTAGGGCTTTTTCCCCTTACCAAAAAGAAAATTTTCCTAAAGACCTCAAGTTGCGCTTTTCCACAGCCTATTCTAAAAGAAAGAAGCATGCAGGAAAACACAAGCTAAAAATAAGATCTTATTTCAAATGTGTCATTGTCATAAATTTAACTTGCTTAAGGAAACCAAGCTGTGCTCTTTTGCGGCAAATATAAAATGCATCCCCAGATCACCCATTCATTTCTTCAACAATAATAAACAAAATAGGCTATTTGACCTCTTTGAGCTTTAAGTGTGGTGGGAAAGGCAGGTATTAAACTGAAAAATAATGGAGATAAAATAAGGGAGAGTTTGAAGAAAGAGACAACTGAGAGCGCACATGTAAACCACAGCATCAGGCTATTCTCCCTGGGGAGAAAGCCTGAAACCCAGACGGGGAGGATGAGCAGTGTGGGGGCTGGATAATGACCCCCGAATATGATGATGTTCTAAAACTGGACCTGGGAATATTATCTTAGATAACAAAAGGAATTTTGAAGACATACATTAAAGACCAGAGTGGGGAAGGGTATCCTGGATTATGCAGGTGGGTCCTATTTGTAATCTCAGGAATCCTCATAAAGGGGCAAAGGAGAGATCAGATTCAGGTGAGAAAGTGAGGTGATGGTGGAAGCAGAGATTGCAGTGATATATTTTCTTTGATAATAGAAAAAGGATTCACAAGCCTAAGAATACAGGTGGCCACTGAAAGCTCAAAAAGGAAAAAAAAGAAATCCTCCTCTCAAAGCCTCCGTAAGGAACCAATTTTGGCAACCTTGACCTTAGGCCAGTGGAACTGATTTTGGAGTTCTGTCCTCTGGAACTTTAAGTGCTATGGTTTGAATGTCTGTCTGTCCCCTATAAACTTACATTGAAATTTAATTTCTGTGGGGCTTTCAGGAGTGATTAAGTCATGAAGGTTCTATTCCCATAAACGAATTAATGCTACTATGTGGTAGTGGTTTAGTTTGAGAATGGGCTCATGATAAAAGCAAGTCTGCCTGCCATTTTCTTCCTGTCTCACGTGTCCTCACCATGTGATGCCCTCTAGTCTAGGAGAGCAGAATGGTTTCGAGGAATGGTTATGGGTGACCTTCATGGTCTCACAACTCAGCACCACTATGAGTCTCTGCTCCCTGAATTTCAGTGCAACGCCCCTAAGCTGCCCCAGCCATGGCTCAAGAGGGCCCAAGCATAACTCGGCATTCCACTCTGGAAGGTACAGCCATAAAACTTGGTGGAAATCAGGGCACTGCCTGTGGCTCAAATCAGGGCACTGCCCGCTGGCCCCATATACCAGGGGTGATGGGTTCAAATCAAGCCCTGGCCAAAAACTGAAGAAAAAAAACAAAAAAAACTTGGTGGAGTTTACATGGCATTAATTCTGCTGGTACACAGAGTGAAAAACTATGACAGTATGGGTTCCTTCTCCTAGATTTTCAAAACATGCTTCTCCTAGATTGATGGAAGCCCAGGAAGAAAACTGCTGCAAAAGCACAGACACGACAGAGAGTTCCCCACAGGGCAATGCCTAATATAGCCATGGAAGTGGGGCTACCATCCCAAGAAAGCCAACGTCACTGAGCCCAGTAAAGCCGTGGGACAGGCTTGGGGGCCTTACGTGCCTTTCCTAAACCCAGTATGTCCATAAAGTAAGACATATAGTCAAAGAAGATTATTCTCCTGCTTTAAGACTAATGTTTTCTCTGTTGAGTTTTGGACATATATAGGCCAAACTACCTCTCTTTTCTTGCCTATTTCTCCATTTTGGAATGACAATGTCTATCCTATGCCTTTCCAATAATTATAATCTGGAACTAGCTAACTTTTTTGTACTTTCATAGCCTCACAGGCAGACAACATCTGCCTCAATGTGAACTGTGCCCTTAATCTCACTCATACCTAATTTAGGTGAGACCATGGACTTCTGAGCTAGGGATGAAACAAGGTAAGACTTTGAAACATTTGGAATGAAGTGAATGTATTTTGTATGTGAGAAAAACATGAGTTTTGTGGGCCAGGGGAAGGATGCCTTGGTTTAATTCTTGTCCCCTCAAAATTCATGTTGAAACTTAATTGATGTGGGACGTTTAAGCAGTGATTATGTCATGAGGGCTCTGCCTTCATGAATGTATCAATGCCTTTATCACATGAGTCGTTACCTCAAGAATAGGTTTGTTACAAAAAGCAAGTTTAGCCCCCATTTTCTCTGCCTCATGCACTCTCACTATGTAATACCTCTGCCATGCCCTCACCTCAGATGTTGGACTTTCCAGTCTTCAGAACCATGAGCCAAATAAAACTATTTTCTTTATAAATGATCCAGTCTGTGCTATTCTGTTATAGCAACAGAAAACAAGCTTAGAAGATATCTAAGTAGAGGCAGCTGGCTGATGTGCCACCTCTTCTTCCTAGAAGAATCAAGATGTCCATCAAACTCCCATTAACTATCAGAGAAAGAACATGTGAATATTACATAGGAAAAATGGGAGACACTGAGGGTGAAGTAAGAAGTCGGACTGCCTGCTCAGTGTTGCCGAGAGTTGGAGTAGCGCCCAGCCCCAGACTCAACAGAGAGGTAAGCAAAAGACTTTGAGGCTCCACAGTCCCACCTCAGACCTTTACAGTTTTGGCTACAGAAGAGCCCCTCAACTCCCACAGAGCTTCTATGGCTTGGGGAGCGCCCAGGAGACCATGCAGAGGTTGAGCTCACATGGAATTCCATGGGCTTCTGAATTCTGGGTACCTGCAGCCAGAGCCAATGCTCTAAGCCCTGCCCTGAGGTCTCTGCCCTGTTGCTAGGCCAGGGAGGGAGACAAAAACCTGGGCTGTCTCTTGTGCCCCAAGATCAAGTTTCACCACTGCAGCTGTGGGCCACTGTCGGACTGAAGGATGATTGGACCATGAGATCCACATTGCTGCCCTTCCCCAGAGATGCCAGCATGACTGCTCCCATGAACAAGAACATACTTCTGTTTGGCCAGGCTAGTTGGACCTGCTACTAGCAGCCAGATGCCAGAAGATCAATCAGGTCAGGGGAGTGGGAGCAGAGTGAACCCCATTTCTGCCTTCTGCACTGCAAATTCAAAACTGCTCCCTGCTCCTCCCCTTGTGCAGATTCTTTGCCATGGTAGAAGTGCTTCTACCATTCCCTAGAGGCTTCTCCCAGCAGCCTGCGATCCAATCCCCAAACCTCACTGGGATGTTGTTTATGTCTGCCCTTGGGGAGCCTGGATGAAGGCCTACCCAACCCATCCCCACCCAGCTTTGCCTCATCTACCTCAGTGCAGGTGAAGTACAAGTACCCTCCCAAGGTGCCCCTGGGAGTTTCAGATTCTGACCAACAACCCAGGACATCCCATTGTTGCAATTGACTAGACCAAGAAGAAAAAAGCACTTCATAGATGGAAGACAAGTCTTTCAAATTAACCCTGTCAGTCAAAAATTTAAAATATAAATTAAAAGAGGAAATGAAAAACGGCTTTCAAGAAATATAGGATTATGTAAGACACTCAATCTCAGAATCATAGGTATCCATGAGGAAGAAGAAAGAAGCAAAAAGTTATAAAAACCTTTTTGAGGAATTAATGGAAGACAAATTCACTAGTTTTGCTGGAGATTTAGACACCAAAACATAAGAAACTTCTCTAAAGATAACAGATGAATGGTTAACAAACACATGAAAAATGCTCATCATCCCTAATCATCAGAGAAATGCTAATCAAAACCACTCTGTGATATCACCTAACTCCAGTAAGTTTAATTAGCCCACATGACAAAATCCCAAAACTGAAGATGTTGGGATGGAGGTGGAGAGAAAAGAATAATTTTGCACTGCTGGTGGGACTGCAAACTAATATAACCTCTATGGAAAGAAGTATGAAGAATTCTTTTTTTTTTCTCTTTTTGGTTTTTTTTTTTTTTTTTTTTTTTTGCAGTTTTTGGCCAGGGCTGGTTTTGAACCCACCATCACTGGTATATGGGGCCAGTGCCCTACTCCTTTGAGCCACCGGTGCTGCCCCAGTATGAAGAATTCTTAAAGAAATAAAAGTCAACTTTCCATTTGATCCTGCAATTCCATTAGTAGGCATCTACTCAGATGAATAAAAATCTTTTTATCACAAGGACATTTGTACCAGAATGTTTACTGAAGCTCTGTGGGAGCCACTATGTCATCAGTGCTGCACACAGGAAACAGCCAGTATGCAGATTGAAAGTATAAGCTTGCAAGAGTTGAGGCTCACCAGAGGCACAGGAGAGCACTGAGCAACCTCCACTGTAGCTATTTATTGAGAGGATAGCAGGTGTGGGGAGTGACCAGAAATGACGTACAAGGGCTATGTGCTTAAGGATCACCACGGTACTCTTTACCCACGGGCTGGACTCCCACACCAAAATACCACAAATGTTCAAAGTCCAACACCTGCTCACTAATGAGCAACCAATCTCATCTCATCCCCAGAGCACTGAGCTACCCAAGGACTTGTCCCCCTTGCAAAACATCTCTGAGATTCTACAAAGCTCAGTTCACAACTGGAACTCAGAATGTTTACTGAAGCTTAGTTTGCAATATGGAAGCAGCCCAAGTGCCAATCAACACATGAAGGGTTTAATAAACTGTAGTATATGTATACAATGGAATACAATTCGGCCATAGAAAAAGATGGAGACTTTACATCTTTTGGGTTTTCTTGGATAGAGTTAAAACACATTCTTCTTAGTAAAGGATCTCAGGAATGGAAAAAAATGTATCCAATTTACTCAATATTAACATGATACCAATATATAAACAACTATACACCTACATAAAAGAAAAAACATAAATATAGTCTAGTAAGAGAAGGCAACACTGGGAGGGGAGAGGAAAGAGGACTACTGGCAGGATCTCACCTAAGGTGCACAATGAGGGTGTTCATCACACCTCCTGGGTAGAGGGGTCAACTACAACTTTAACTTTACCTTAGCAATAAAATAATATAACCTAAACATCTGTCCCTCATATTAATTTGTAGTAAAAACAATTTTAAAAAAGAAACACAAAAAAGAAAAAGTAAAGAGCTCAAAGTATACCTGGAAGATGTAAAACAAAACAGTCATCCCCAAGGTATACAGTAATTAGATTAGCTGAGATCAATGTGAAGGAGAAAAATTCTATGAGTAGTGAGATGAAAGCATCAAATAACTTTTAAAGAAAATCCCATCAAACTAATAGACTTCTCAGAAGAAATTTTACAAGCCAGAAGGGGTGGGGGTCTTATTGTTAGTCTTCTTAAACAGAATAACTGTCAGCCAAAAATTTTGTATCCTTCAAAACTAAGTTTCATACATGAAGGAAAATAAGGTCTTTCCCAACATGCAAATATTAAGGGAATTTGCTACCACTAGATTGGTCCTACAAGAAATGTTCGGAAGAATCCTAAATATAAAAACAAAAGATCAATACTCACCAGTATAAAGACACTTGAAAGTAAAAAAACTTATAACGCTTGTAAACCAGTAACACAATGGAGAATAAAAAATAACAAGGTGGAGAGAGAGGGGCAAGATGGTCAACTGGAAGCAGCTTCCATGAGAGGCTCCTATCCAGACGGAAGGATAGCATCCAGAAAATGTCGAATTAAGTGGAAGACTGGGAGCCCAGCTGAGAGAGAAGTGGAGAACTGCTGGTCACCTCTGCTGAGGCAAGCTGCAACTCCAAGAAAGAAAGCTTCAGGTACAAAATTCACCTGAAAAGAAAACTATCCATACCCTACCCCAAGAAAGCTGTGGTCTTTTGGGGGGGGGGGGTTGTTGTTGTTTCCTCTCTTTTTCCTCTTCGTTTGCTCCTGCGGGTTTTCTACAGATGAGCGGTGAACTGTGGACCTCTTGTCTCACCCCACAGGGAAGTGCTATGGCAAGTGGGGACTACTTCCCCCCTTAGAGACCGTGCCATGTCTCTGAATGCTCTCTTGCTAGGCAATAAAGTTGAACTAAAGCTCTCCCTGCCATTTTGGACTTCCAGTGTGCCCTTCCCATCTTACCTGATAAACCAGAAGTCTATCCCCTGCTGAGACTGTGAGAGGAGGTTCTCAACCAGCTACCCCATCCTTGTCGGCCAGACCAAGCACCTTGCCCCACAAGAGACTCCGGGGGCTGCACTGAGCTTCCCTACCATACACCCACGTGGCCAAATTCTCTGCCAAGCGCGTGCGACACCCAGCAGGTTGGGCAGCCTGGGAAGGCAACACCACCCATGGGCCAAGCTGCCCAGGAAGGTGGAACCGATGCCGCCACGGACTCGGCAGAGTGCACGTCTCCCCTACTGGGCCAGGCCGCCTGGGAAGGCAGCACCGCCTGCCACCAGGGACTATGCCAAGCACATGCCAGTCCTCAGCAGGCCGGGACGCCCAGGAAGGCGGCACCACCTGCAGCCAGGGATTCTGCCGAGCACGCACCAGGCCCCAAAGGGCCAGGCCGCCTGGGAAGGTGGCACCACCTGCTGCCAGGGACTCTACTGAACACATGCCAGCATCTAGCAGACTGGCCAGCCCAGGAAGGCGGCCCTGCCCTCTGCCAGAGCGGGCCGGACCAAGCGGGTAGGCGGCACGGCCAACCGCCAGAGACTCAGCCGAGCACACACCAGCCACAAGGGCGCCAGGCAGCTGGGGAAGGCCTCACCCCCCGCAGACAAGGACTCTGGTCAGCCCCCAGCAGGCCAAGCCACCCAGGAAGGCGGCACCGCCTACCACCAGGAACTCCGCCAAGAGCACACCAGCCCCCAGCGAGCTGGGCCCCCCAGAATAACAGCACTGCCCACAGCCAGGGGCTCAGCCGAGGGTGCGCCAGCCCCCAGCAGGCCAGGCTGCCTGGGAAGGTGGCACTGCCCGCAGCCAGGGGACTCTGCCAAGTGCGCACCAGCCCCCAGCAGAACATGCCACCTGGGAGGGCGATACCGCCCGCTGCCAGAGACTCCTCCAACAGATTGCCAGACTCCAGCAGTCCAGACCACCCAGGAAGGAGGCACCGACCACTGCCAGAGACTCTGCCATAGGAGCCCTAGCCCCCACCCTGCCGGGCTGCCTGGGGAGGTGGCACCACCTGCCGCCAGAATCCCTTTCATGCACTCAACCTCCTAGAAGCCTGGCCCCCGGACAGGCGGCACCGCCGGCCACCAGAGAATCAGCTGAGTGCATGCGACCCCACAGCGGGCCATGCTCCTGGTTACCCAAGCCCTTCCCGGTCTGCGCTACCCTTGCCTGGGGCTCCAGGAGCTGTGCAACTTGCACCCTCCCTCCCGCCACCATCCTTCATGCTTCACAACAGTCCCACCCATCTGGCCAGGGTCTCGGGAAGTCACATGACCTCACACCCTCCCGTCGACCCCCTCCCTACCTCTGTACGAAGCCCTCCACCCAGTCAGAGACTGCTGAAGCCATGCACTCTCGTTGCCAAAGTCACCAGGCACCAGGCAGTCCCAGAACCAAGTGCACCTTCCCCAGCCTTCCTGCCAGTTAGTGTGTACCAGGCTCCACTCCAGAGTTGCTCTCCCAGCCAAAACCTCCTAGCTGGGGTAGCCAGCGAGGATCTACACAAGGCCGCTTCCTATAAATATCCAGCAACAATAGAGTGATCCCAAGGGGTTCAATCTTGGAGAGACACTGCTCCAGCCCTGAAGACGGCCAGAAACAACAGTGAAAAACAATCATGAGGCAAAATCAATGGAAAAACTCTGGAAATGTAAATAATCAGAGTAGATCAACTGCCCCAAGGAATGAAAAGGCAGACACAGCACAAGATCCCATGCATAAACAAATGACTGAGATGTCAGAAATTGAATTTAGAATCTGGATAGCAAATAAGATCAACAGAATGGAGGAAAATATGGAACTAGAATTTCAAGCAGTAATCCAAAAGATGTCTCAAGAATTCAAAAAATTCAAAGACAAAATAACCAAAGATTTTGACATATTGAGACAAGAAGTTGCAGCCCTCAAAAATCTGAGAAATATGGTACAATCCCTCAGTAACAGAATGGAGTAAGCAGAAGAAAGGATTTCTGACATTGAAGACAGAGCTTTCGAATGCTCCCACAAGCTCAAAGAGGAAGAGAAACACAGATCATTCTCTCAGAGAGCTCTGGGATAACTCGAAAAAAACCAATATTCCTCTTATAGGGATACCTGAAAGTGATGAACTGGCTTCACAAGACACAGAATCCCTTGTTCTTTAGATTATGAAAGAGAACTTCCAGACATGGAACCCGAGCATGACTCAACCCAAATAAAACATCCCCCAGGCACATCATAGTTAACTTCACTAAAGTTAATATGAAGGAGAAGATTCTGAAAGCAGCCAGATGCAAATAAAACCATTGCTTACAAGGGGAAGAATATTAGAATAACTGCAGATCTCTCTCCTCAAACCTTTAAAGTTAGAAGGTAGTGGTCATAGAATTTTAACCTCCAAAATCAAAATAACTTACAACCTAAGATCCTATATCCATCCAAACTGAGTTTCATTTATGGTGGAGAAGTTAAATACTTTAATGACATCCATATGTTGAAGAAATTTTCCATCACTAAACCAGTTCTCCAGGATATTCTCAAACCTATCCTCCATCATGAACAGCACAAACCTCCACCACAAACGTAAACTCACTCAGAAACCTTTGACAAAATTCAAAACTCTACAATGGACTAGTATATGGAGATTTTAACACTCCTTTAACAGTGATGGACAGATCCTAAGAAAAGAAGCTAACCAAAGAAATTTCAGACTTAAACATAACCATCCAATATGAGTATTTAGCAGATATCTACAGAACATTTTATCCCAACTAAATAAAAAACACATTCTTCTAATCAGCCCATGGATCATACTCCAAAATCGATCACATCTTAGTTCACAAGTCTAAACTCAGCAAATTTAAAAAACTAGAAATTATTTCTTGCATCTTCTCAGACTATCATGGAATAAAAATTGAACTCAATTACAACAAGAATCTGTACACTCAAACAAAAACATGGAAGCTAAGCAACCTCATGTTGAAGGACAGATGGGTCATTGGTGAGATTAAGCAGGAAATTTCCAAATTTTTGGAACAAAATGACAATGAAGACATGAATTATCAGAACCTATAGGATACTGCAAAGGCAGTCCTTAGAGGGAATTTAAGATGACTACAGGCATTCTTCAAAAGAACAGAAAGAGAGGAAGTTAACAACTTAATGGGACATCTTAAACAACTGGAAAAGGAAGAATATTCCAATCCTAAACCCAGCAGAAGAAAAGAAATAACCAAAATTAGAGCAGAATTAAATGAAATTGAACACAAATGAATTATACAACAGATCAATAAATCAAAAAGTTGGTTTTTAGAAAAGGACAATAAAATAGATAAACCGTTGGCTAACCAAACCAAAAAAGTAAAGTCTCTAATCTCATCAATTAAAAATGGTAAAGATGAAATAACATCCAACAGACCACTCAGAAATTCACAAAATCCTTAACAAATATTACAAGAAAGTTTACTCTCAGAAATATGAAAATCTGAAGGAAATCGACCAATACTTGGAAGCACGCCACCTACAAAGACTTAGGCAGAACATAGTGAAAACGTTGAACGGGCCTATATCAAGTTCTGAAATAGCATCAACTATAAAAAATCTCCCTAAAAAGAAAAGCCCAGGACCAGATGGCTTCATGTCAGAATTCTATCAAACCATTAAAGAATAACTAGTACCTATATTACTAAACCTCTTGCAAAATATAGAAAAAGAAGGAGTACTACCCAACACAATCTATGAAGCAAACATCACCTTGATCCCTAAACCAGGGAGAGACCCAACAAGAAAAGAAAACTTTAGAC
>CAUYRH010162035.1:0-11756 GCA_963574655.1 Perodicticus potto
CACAGGAAGAAGTACGTCATCTACATTGAGCGGGTGCAGCGGAAAAAGGCCAATGGCACAACTGTCCATGTGGGCATTCACCCCAGCAAGGTGGTTATTACTAGGCTTAAACTGGACAAAGACTGCAAAAAGATCCTTGAAGGGAAAGCCAAAGCTCGCCAAGTAGGAAAGGAAAGGGGCAAGTATAAGGAAGAAACAATTGAGAAGCAGGAATACAATAATCTAATATACAACTTCCATTAAAAACTGCTAAAATGAAAAAAAACAAAATGCAAACTAACATACAGTCCTAGAAAGAGGATCAACAACAGGGGGACAGAGCCAAGGACTGATGTAAAAGGTCACTGGTAAGCTTTAAAGAGTAATGAAAATATTCTGTATCTTTATTTCATTGGTGGATTCATGGAATTGCAGTCTTTAAATAAATGCAGATTTTTGCATTTAAACTGTACCTCATCAAAGTTTATTTTTAAAAAAATCAACGTCCATTGGAGGGTCCTTTTTTCTGTGGCATGGTTAGCAGATTCTTAGGACCAGACCTGCTTGGGTTCTAATCCTAATCTAATCTAATTCCAGTATGATTGATAACCAAGAGGAGCTCAGTTCATATCTTAACCCTAATGTTTATTTCTAAAATTACAATAATCATTTACCCTGCAATGTAGGTACAAAGAACAAAAAAAAAACGTCGGCTCGGCACCCACAGCTCAGTGAGTAGGGTGCCAGCCACATACGCCAAAGCTGGTAGGTTCAAGCCCAGCCTGGGCCAGCTAAACAACAAAGACAACTGCAACAAAAATAGTCAGGCACAACCTGAAGTGCCACCTACTCAGGAGTGTGAGGCAAGAGAACGGCTTAAGCCCAAGAGTTTGAAAGCTTAAAGTTGCTGTGAGCTGTGACTCCAAGGCACTCTACCAAGGGTGACATCATGAGACTCTATCTCAAAAAGAAAAGAAAAGTTATACTTAGGGGAATCTAACAGCTTTTTCCAATAGTAGCCCTCAATATCAATGTGTAAGAATGATAATACAGAAATGTATTGCTGTCAAATTTTTAATTTTAAGTACATGGGTACTTAGAAAACATGAGTTGTCAGTGGAGAAGGTGACACTGCTCATGACAGGATGGTGGTGACGGCTTACACAGAGATAGAATGGTGTAAATAAGGAAATACACAGTCCAGAAACAGGTGAATTCTGCCTGGCTAACTGAATACAATTTGCTGTGTCTGTATGACAAAGGCATATATTATCTTGCTTACACCTCTCACTAACCCTCAAGGTAGATGTAGAAAAAAGCAAGTGAGGTTTTAAAGTCTGCATTATCTGCAAAGGCGAGGTCAGGAGTACAGGGACTCAAAGGAGCACTTCCTGGCTGCAGAAATACAAGGAAGGCAAAGGCAACTCACCCGCTTACACCAAATCATGGTATCTGCGAAGCTATAATTATATAACTGAACTAAAAAATAATGTATTTTTCCATACCAAAATTACTCTAAATTAGAAACTTAAGTGAGCAGAGGGAAGCCATAGTTAAGGAGGGCTGCTAACTTAGGTTAACGTGCCTATACTGGAGAAGTGAACAAACAAGTAACCACACTGCCCCACTGTCCTGGGTTGGCAGGAAAGGGGCCATGCCCAGGAAGTGCACAGTAGAACCTCTCTGAAGGGAGCCACTGTCAAGGGATTTGGGGGACCTCTGAAAAAATATAGAAAAATTAGCAAACTATCAGTGATTTGTGTCTGAAGGCAAATTCACAGAGTAGGGGCCTATAAAAGTCTATCATTCTCAGAATTACTAATTATGATACTTCCCAAACCTTTCATGAGATTTCCAAAGAACTCCTGAAGTATGATTTTGCAGGACTTATTCAACACATTTGTAATTTATATACCTCTCCCCATTCAAAAAAATAAAGGTAGCTTAGTTTGTGCTCAAAGGTGCAGTATTTAATTAATTGGATGTGAATTTCCTCCTTGACCATGCAGTCTAACAGATGTCTGAGGTCCAGATGATCATCAACATTACAACAAGAAAATAGACACCAATGGCTAGAATTCAGTTTTAATACAATACTAATAAGCTCTTAATTTTTCACATTTCTCATCTACTCAAAGAAACTCCCACCAACTCCATTTTTTCCCTGTGTACGTTTCCCTCATTCTGAGAAGTCTTTTTACAAATCTTCCACCACAACCACCCCACCCCTTTTCTTTTTTGCTTTGAAATAGAAATTATTGCAAGTTTTTAAAAGATTCATAGTGAATATGTCTCCCTTCTTAGATTTAAATTTAATTTATTAACACTTCTCACATGATCTTGAATTACCTGTGGCAGACTCTTAACTAATTTCCCCCTCTCCTTCCTGGTCCATCCCAACTCATCCTCCACACTGCTTCTGAAGTCAGAACACTAAAAGAGTATATTTGAGCAAGACATTACTCTTTAAAACCCCTGGCAGCCTTCTCACTGCTCACCAGATAAAGTCCACGTGCCCGGTGCTTGCCACATATCCTCTGGCCCCACTCTGCCCTTTGCTCCCCTTGACCCTACCGTCCAGTCATGTGGAACTACTTGCAGCTCCCAGGCTACTTTTCACCTCTGTAATTTGCTTACCTATTCTCTCTGCCTGGAAAGGCTAGCTGTCCTTTGCTCTCTCAACATCCCAATACCTCCTTGCTTCCTGAATTTGTACCCATCCTCCAAAATGAACCCTCTGCCTCTCATCTTGCAAACTTGATCGCTCAGCTTCCTTTGTTGATGGACTCACAGACTGTTTTCTGCAATTCCCTCTCAGAACTCTGGAATAAATGTGGTTCTATCAACATATTTATTTACACGAAATATGATTTCCCCACACAACTCACACTCCAATGGAAGATTGTCAGTATATACAAACTTCCTCACCGTCTGGATGTTGCTTTTGATCTCTTCAACTTAACCGTAAGATACAGAAGAGAAGTCGTGTAGTCTAATGGGGGCAGAATGGCCATGAACATTTAGTGTGCTGTAAGACAAACAGTACTGATTCTCTTAACAATATTTACTAAAACTCTACTGTGTGTCAGGGACCATGCAGGAGTCTAGGGACGTAATAGTGTACAAAATAATTTATAGATGCAGATCATTTATAAAAACAACCTTTTAACATATAACACAAAGCACATTAGAGGCCATGGAGTCCAATCACCCAGTGGAGGAAGTATCTTGCCGAAATTCACCCAGCTAGTTAGTAGCTAGCAATCCTTCAGATCCAAAAGATTTCTCATCTCTTGTCCCTTTTTCCTCCACCAGGTTGAAGGAATTTTGACTAATAAAACAGGTTATACACTACTTTAGTTTAAGATACTATACATCGCAACGGTTTAAAGTATTATTAATCTATATGTGAGACGCAGCTTGACACTACATTTTCAGAAAGGAAAGCAGCGATGTAAAACAAATCTAAAGGGAACGAAATAACAGAGACCCAGCAGTGGGAGCCGAGCTTCATCGCAGTCAGCAGATGACATCTATTTGCACTCGTTAGCACTGCCTGGCATGTGCTATACCACCCCCTCGGGTAATTTACATTTTTTTAAAGCATGTATTTCTAAATTTAGGAAGTTAGGATAATCAGGGTGGAAAAGCCCATCTGCTTGACGCTCACTCCAGCTGCTGCAGATTCTGAAATGAAATTTGAGTATTTTCTTCTCTGTTTCATCTTACTGACTCTGGAATATGAGGACATGACAGAAGCACAGAAGTATAGCTAAGGGCAGGGTATCTGACATGTACTTGGTTTGGTGCATACGACACCCCCATTGTGCCTAAATAATCCTGCCCCATGACACAGCCACATGCCCTACACAGACATCTGTGTACACTCACGGTACACATGCATTTTTCTCGGGTAATATTTTCTTGAGGTAACATGACAGAAACAGAAAAAGCCTAGGAAGATATGTTGTTTGACCATAAAGCATTTAAAAACAGTTTTAAACATGACAGAAATAGTAACTGAAATATTTTTTAGCTGTATTATTTCCCTCATGTTATTGAAGAGAGCATTAATCTGAACTGTGGGCCAGACATTGCCACTTACGTGCTGTGTGGTTTTTAAAAAGTCAGTTGACCTCTCTGGGGTTTTTATTTATTATATGACAGGTAGGAATAGAGGCAGGAGGGGAAAGGAGGGCAGAGCTGAGTAAAGAAGAGTAACAGAAGCCTGAAGGTGTGTCCTGGATCTACAATTCTGGGACTGTAAAAGGGTTACCCAAATTCTCACAAGGAAGCCACGGTACGCGGAAGACACCTTCTCCGTCTGGTTTGAAATTATCAACATTGAACCCAGAAGCAAATCAATAAACATTTATATATCTTTTTTACACACCGAGAAAGTGTATGAGTCATATAAATTTACGCTAAATAAATACTTTTTTAGGAAATACTAAAACTCAAAAGTATTTTCAAAATAAATACAATTCAAATAGAACAATTTTACATTGATGAAATACAAGAATGAGTTTTTTTAAAAAAGAGAAATAGACATTATCTAAGAGGCTGTTTATTACTGCTGAGAAACATCAAATGTAACTATTGACAAAGCCCCAAAAATAGAAGTTAAAAAGTGAATCTAGAGAAATAAACATTTTCTGGGTCTATAAACCTTTCCTAAATACCTTCCCTGCGTAAGGCACTATGGTATAAGCAATATTGAGCAATAACCATTTCAGACAAAATTATTAAAGTTTTTATTACTGCTCTTAGCTATAGGAAGTCATTTCATTAGAAATGAAACCAATACTTGTATAAGATCTAGCCTGTTTAACACAACAAACTGCAAGGGTGTCAGAGACAGACCCCCTGTAACCACCACGACCCTGTCACTTCACTAAAGAATCCGTTAGGTACCTTCAGGACACAAACAAAAATTCAAAGGTTGTAAACGTTTTAAAAAACAAGTTTATTTTATTAATAAAATAAATAAATAAAAATAAAAAGTTTACCATGACTTAAGGACATTTACATACTTAACATGTTTTTCTGTATCATGTTGTTCTTATCACAGGTAAATAAACATTTTAAGAAGGGTTTTTAAAAAAAATTAGTGCTATTTCACTCTTTACTGACCTTAGTCCTTACTAGTCTTTAGTATCCAAGGAGGCCATAAAGTTCATTTGCAATTTAATTTTTGCCTTTGCTAAATCTCTAGTACATAAAACAGAGCCTAGCACAAAGCAGGCAATGAATAAATATGCAGTGAATAAATGAACAAATGTTAAAAAACAAATAGTCTTACAACGTCAAGGGCTGAAGGAAAGGGAGACTTAACACACTCTTACTAAGAACCTGATGCTTCTCTTCATCTTGCCCAGACACTCAGGGCAGGTAGGTGTTACCTGTCCAATTTTCCACATAAGGAGAATGATCCAAAAGTTGAACAGTACTCTGACCTGTCCAATTTTCCACATAAGGGGAATGATCCAAAAGTTGAACAGTACTCTGACCGAAGAGAATAAACATGAGACTACCCAGGTGAGCTGAAGCATAGGTACAAAGCTCCTTTGAAAGAAAGAGGCAGGACGTAAAGGAAAATCAACCGAGGACCAGACAGACCAGGCAGAAAGGCTGAGCTAGGAAGGTTAGCATCTGTTCAGGAGAAGAAGAGCTGTGAACCAGAGGTGTGACTGGCTGGGCCAGAGCCAGGCTAGAGGCACAAACAGGGTCACACTGGGCTTCTGGCTGGCTGGGGGAGGAAGGGAAAGAAGTGAGTGAGGCTGTAGGGCTCTGGGAGCCCAGAAGCTATAAAACCCAGAGGTGCATGTCATAGGTTCAAAGGTTCTCAACGTAAGAACTGCCTAGAAATATGCCAATACAAGTGAATAATGATGAATGGCATGAACCTTAGTGACAACAATGATGGTCATTTATGGCAATTGATTAGTCAAGCCGTCATTCTTCATTCTTTTTTAAATCATCTTCAGAAATCTAAGGGGAAAAGCCAACTTTTACCAGGAGGAAGAGAACATTGTAAATATAGAATTATTGTCTATGCACGAAAATGTTTAGAATGCTGAAGCAAATAGTTCAATGTGTACAGATTACAGGCATAATAGAGCTTCAAATGAGTTACCATAGCTACCAAAAGATAATTAATTTTGAGGAAACAAAAGAAAAGAGATATCATTAGGGGTAGTTTTCAAAGAGCTGGAATGATAGATGTGGCATCCAAATTTAACTCACATTACTTCCTAACAGGAACTAGCAATGCTTCTTTCCCGTGACTATTTCTCACTTGTTCCTGCTCTCTCCTCCCTCCCCAGTCCGGTGTGCCTGAGACCCCTCAGTGCTAGTCTAAATCCTACTCAGATTCTAGTTTCCACATGTCCCATAAAGTCTCTTTGAACTGCTACTGCACTTTTTTTTTTTTGAGACAGCCTCACTCTGGGTAGAATGCAATGGTGAGATCACAGCTCACTATAATCCCCAGATTAGAACGCTGAGCAATCCTCCTGCCTTGGCCTCCCAAGGAGCTGTGACTACAGGTATACACCATGATGCCTGGCTAACTTTTCCTTTTTTAGTAAAGATGAGGTCTTGCTTTTTCTCAGGCTGGTCTGAAACTACTGAGCTCAAGAAATCCATGCACATCAGCCTCCCAGAGTGCTAGGATTACAAGTGTGAGCCACCACCCCCAGCCCCAGTTGTTCTTCTAACATGAACTATATAATTATTACTATTTGTGAAATAGATATTTATTAAGCACTGGCTATGAAAGGGAGTTTAAATAAATAGGTAAGTGCATAAACAACAGTAAACAGGTACTTTATACGAGCAAAGGTGTATGGACACAGGAAAGGCGGCAGCTAACTCTGGGGGAGACTGGACATGGGAGGTGACATAGGCACACTGGACACTTGAAGCATAAACATCGTTGTCTGAGCCCAGGGGAAAAAGAGGAGGATTTCAAGTTGAAATATAGTCACGTATTGCTTAATGACAAGGATACATTTTGAAAACTGCAATGTTAGGTGATTTTGTCGTTGTGTAAACACCACAGAGTGTATGTATACAAACTAGATGGCACAGCCACCTCCATACCTAGACGATATAGAACCTCGTGCTCCTAGACTGCAAGCCTATACTGCTACTGTACTGAATGCTGTAAGCAACTGTAACACAGTGGTAAGTATTTGTGTATCTAAATCTAGAAAAGGTACAGATGGTACACCTTAGGTATAGGATGATACCTAAAAATAAGGTATCGGCTCAGCGCCTGTGGCTCAGCAGGCTAAGGCGCCAGTCACGTACACCTGAGCTGGCGGGTTCGAATCCAGCCCGGGCCTGCCAAACAACAATAATGGCTGCAACCAAAAAATGGCCGGGCGTTGTGGCGGGGGGCTGTAGTCCCAGCTACTTGGGAGGCGGAGGCTTGAGCCCAGGAATTGGAGGTTACTTTGAGCTGTGATGCCACGGCACTCTATCCAGGGTGACAGCTTGAGGCTGTGTCTCAAAAAAAATAAAAATAAAAATAAGGTATCATTTTACGGGACTAGCACTGGATGTGCAGTCCATCCTTCACCAAAACACCTTTCTGCAGGACTCAACTATCATTGTGTTGTCCTGTTCTCTATTTCCTGAAGCAGTCTGATGAGTTTTGGAAACAAAAGGAATTGAGCCACATGGTCTTATTTAACCTTCAGATCACCATTTTTCTTGTTTATAAGATGGAAATAATGCCAGGTTATGATGTATGCATTAATTATAAAATGCATACTGAAAAACTAGCACCTAGAAGCCATCCAAAAAATGTTACCTCCCTTCCTCCTCAAAAATTATAAACTCAAATAAAAACAAAAAAAAACAAGTTTTATGTCTCTTACCTGTAATATGTAACACAACTGCCAGGCATACCCTCTTGTTGGATGGTAATCTCCAAAACATGTGAATATGATAATTTTTCAACAATTCCCCTTTGAATTTTGTAACATTCATTTGTTTGATATAAGTGAATATAAAATTTTAAGTTCTCTTATGGCTCATGCTATGTTACCCAACAGGCATAACCAAATAAATACATAAGGTATCAGCAAAGCAAAGTTACAGAGAAAGAAAGAAAGTAATCCTTGAGGGTAAAAAACTCATGACTGTTAGACTTGCTTACCCTCATTTTACAGGTTAGTGTTTCATTTTGAGTTGCAGTATTTAAGGCTCTACTGTTTTCCAATGTTTAGGGTCTTAAAAGTCTGTTACAAGACATGCTCATCACTCCTATAAATGTTTCCCAAATTCTTCTCCTATTAGGCCCCCAAATAGAGACTGAGCATCACAAAGTCAAACAGAGCTTAAAAGGAAAAATGTAATCCACTTACTGATTATCTGAGCCTGACACAGTATTAGGTGCTTTACATATTATCTTACTTCATCTTCCAGGCACTTAACGCTGAGTACTGAAAAACATTGTGCTCTGCAAACAAAGCATCGATTTCCTCATTTGAAATAGGACTCGTCTATCTCAGAGCTTATTTTAAGGACGAATGAGTACACAAGTGCACATAAGATGTCTAGGCAATGCATGGCACAGGGCAGGTACCCAGTCATGACAGCTCTGCCCTTCCTGAAAATTCGACAATCACCTGGAAACTCGTGACTAAGAACAGAAAAAAAGTGTGTGACTTAGAGAGGCGCAGAGAAGTGGTGGCAGCAGCAGAACTGAAGCTCATCAGAGCTGACGCTGGAGGCAGGATGAGTTGGCTGGCCACCCTCTGGCACGTTTGCCGGGGCCTATTCAGCTCCAGTGTTCCAAGCTGTTTAACCACATTCAGTTCACTGTGGGCACCTCAGCATCAAGAAGAGCTGCCAAAACCAAGTATTTAAAAAAAGCACTCCAAGTGATCGAGCAAATAAAGACTTCTCTTGAAAAAAAAAGATCATTTACTGGGATTCAATAAACCACTGTAGTATAGTTCTTGTAATTTCTTACACATTCGCTGCCATGGTCGTACAGCAGCTTAACTTAAAAACTGGGAAACAGTTCAAAATTGGTTCATCTGGCCAGATGAGGACTCTTGACTCTGTGGGACTGGCCATGCACATAAACTAAATTTTGTCAAAAATTCATGTTTTTATTAAAAATAAATAAGCACATGGAAAGCAGCAGAGTCCATTTGCTCTCACTTACCTGATCTTCCTAACCCTTCTCATGACCCTTCCCCCCATACCAGATGAGTAACAGGACAGCAGGATGACTAGATCAGACCAAATTTAGTTATCCATGCAGATCCAGTAACTCAAATAGCCTCTTAAGTACTCCTGTAAATTTTCTCTTAGGTTCAAATAAATGCCCCATCTTTCAAATGTCTTCCCCTTGCCCTGCTGTACCTCAACACAGTGCCTTATTGAATGCTGCTGCTGTTGTGGTTGAATGGGAATAGCAGTGGGCATGCACAGGTTCCCACTGGATTGTGGTCCTAGCTATTTGTCTCTGATACTATAGACTGAATACATGTATCCCCCACACACAATTCATATGTTGAAACTCCATCCCCATTGTAGTGGTATTTGAAAGTGGGGTCTCTGGGAGATGATTAGGCCATGATGGTGGAGCTCTCAGTAATGAGATTAATGCCTTATGAAAGGGGTCACAGAGAGTTCCTTGTCCCTTCCACCACGTGAGGACACAGCGAGAAGATGGCTGTCTATAAACCAAGAAATAGACTCTCACCAGACAATGACTCTGTGGGTACCTTGATCTTGAACAAATCAGCCTCCAGAATGGTGAGGGACACACATTTCTGTTGTTTATAAGGCAGCCACTGTTACAGAAGCCAACATGGAATAAGACACTGATGTTGAAACCCCTGCACACACAGACTTCATTCTGACCTCAGGCCTCTCTCAGGCCCCCACCAGGGTACACAGGCACTGCTAGTTCTCTTTCACTTTTCACGCAGGTCCTGAGGAACCTGGAGGACTACCTCAGATTCCACCTGCCTTCTGCATGGTCTCTATTCCATAATTCTTGCATATATTGAAAATGGCCAGTTACACAGCTTGCAGACCCCAAGACCCATACCACCTAGGAAAATCAAATGGCTTGTTCACAACAAAAATGAGAATTGAGCAGGAAACACTGCTTCATTCACACCATTAATATAACATGTTATATCATAACAAACTGAATCATGTTTGCTTTTTAGATTAAACCAATTAATTTTAGTCTAACCCTTTGTAATAATTAAACATTTGCTGCCATGTTGGTATATCAGCTTAAGTTAAAAAACAGGAAAGAGCTCAAAATTGGTCCATCTGGTCAGATGAGGACTCTTGATTCTGTGGCATTGGCCAAGCATATACCTCTTTCTATCCCCAGATGCCTGGAGCGTAATAAACCCACAGTTGGTTCTTTATCCTTAGAAACCACTGAATACATAAGAAAAGTGTCATCATTTATTGCCAGAGAGGAAGATCAGATAATAACCAGTAAATGGGTTATCTATTTCTTCCTTCACCTGACATTTAATCCTGACTTATATGTACTCCTATTCTTCATATGATCCCGACAAAAAGTATTTTGCAATTACTCTTTTCCTAATCCATACAAATCTCCAAAGTATAATGACAGTTACAATTTTCACTATAGTTACACAAGTATTAAGTTCCTTAAGACCAGCTGCCATACTGAGTACCTCCGTAACACACAGTGGCATACATAAAGTAGTTCTCAGTTTATTGGAAAATAAAAAAATACTACATATACCCTAACAAGTTGCCAAGACACTCTCCCCTTGGGGGGGGAAGTCAATTGTATATGATACTAAATTTAGCATAAGATTTCTATGACCTCCCTGAAAACCACCTTTGTGCCACAGGTTAAAATTCCTTATACAAAACAGATGTATGCGGTGGTGTTACGATGCAAGGATTCAGCAATACAGAAGGCTATTTACAAATAAAATGATTATTTTAAAAGATATTAATACATAACGGAAAAAAATTACAATGATGAGATTAGAAAGTTTAACCTCAGCTCCAGATGATGAAGATAATGTTAATGAAATAAAATGAAATGACAACAATGATGGCACTAGAGGAGGAGGAAAGATATAGACAAAAAAAGGAGAGAAGAAAACATGGTGTACATACAACGAAATTCACCCATAAAGGAATGAACTTCTGATACATGCTACAACATAAAGGAGCTTATGTGAAGAAATAAACCAGACACAAAAAGACACAGACTGTGTGATTCCACTTACATGTGGCATCTAGAATCAGTAAATTCACAGATATAGAAAGTAGATCAGAAATCACCAGCAGGCAGGGAAGGCAGAAATGGGAAGTTATTACTTAAAATGGTGATAGAGTTTCTGTCTGGGGTAATGAATAAAAGTTTTGGAAATAGTGGTAATAGTTGTATAACGCTGTGAATGTATTTAATGCCACTGAATTGAATACTTAAAAATGGTTAAAATGGTAAATTTTATGTTATATACATTTTACCACATAATGTAATATAATAAAAACCACTGGATTGGCTCAGCGCCTGTGGCTCAACGGGCTAAGGCATCAGCCACGTACACCTGAGCTGGCGGGTTCAAATCCAGCCCGGGCCCTGCCAAACAACGACGGCTATAACCAAAAAACGGCCAGGCGTTGTGGCGGGCGCCTGTAGTCCCAGCTACTTGGAAGGCGTAGGCAAGAGACTCGCTTGAGCCCAGGAATTGGAGGTTGCTGTGAGCTGTGATGCCACAGCACTCTATTCAGGGTGACAG
>CAUYRH010162037.1:0-13308 GCA_963574655.1 Perodicticus potto
TCTCACTTACACCCTTGTAAGATGCATCGATTAAAAGGCCAGGAAGGCTATGTTAAATAGTTCAATGAAAATATTTCAGATTGTATATGAAGTCAGCACATTGTGCCCCATGATTGCACCAATGTACACAATTATGATTTAGTAAAAATAAAAAAATAAAAAATAAAAAAAAAATCACAATGCTGGCTTGCAATCTATCTCAAACTATACTATGAACATAGGAAATTTTCAATGATTTCAAAGTGCATCTGATGGTTTGAGTATAAGGGAATAAAGTCATTTCTAATTGTAGTAAAAGTGGTAATAGTTTGTAAGGACAGACTATTAGAGACTAACTATTCTCATGGCAAGCATGCACCTTTTTGTAAATAGGTAAAGCAACTTGCCCAAGATTGCAGAAGTGTTATGTGGTGATACAGTCTATCTTCCCGGCTGGCACTCTTAAATACATCAATACCTGGCCACCCCTTACACAAGGGATGCTACCAGCACATCTGATTAGGGTCTTCATGAACTCCAATCACTTTCCCAGGAAGTTTTTAATTTAATTCGCAGGTCTGTCTGATGCCAAGAATATGAATCAAACACACAGAATTCGTATACAGTTTGTGAATTGACTAATGTAGATCCTTGATTATTTACTTTAGAAACATGTATTAAGTACCTACTATGTGCTTGACACATATAAGTGAACATTCCAAAAGCAAAAATAGGTAACAAAGTTACCATACGATGCAATATGGGCCACCACAAACCATTATAAAGAATAGCCGTAGAGGATAGAATTAACTCTGGAACAAGCAGCAGGGATGTAGTTGTGTCACAGGAGGCTTTGTCTACCCATAGATGCCTGATTTCCTTCCTGTTTCATAGCTTCTCTATGCTTTTCAAGCTGGCAAGACTGCTTTGCTCTTGTCTTCTCACTTTACTGCAAAGATCTAGGTCCTCCCCAAAGAGCCTCTGAGTTCTCTTCTCTTTTTCTAACTGTCTGTTACCACTAGTCCTACTTTTTTTTTTGTTTCTTTGCTTTTTCTTTTTTTTCACCGTCTTCTGCTAACTAAAGTTAACTCTTCCACTTCTACTCTGGAAAACAATCTCTCCATCTCTTCCACCATTGTTTCCAGGTTCCCCAGGATTGGACCTGGCCTTATATTTCTTTCTTCTGATTACTCAAGTGAGAGAAATGCCGAAGTACTCTAACTGCTTAAAACAAGAGATGCAACAACAAACTTTATCTGATCAGTCTAGGTAAATTACTTTATATATATACATATATATGTGTGTGTGTGTATATATATATATGTATATATATATATACCAATATAAATTACTAAATATAATGGTTAATTGAAAAAACAGTTGCAAAATATTATGTACAGAAAGTATATACATATATATATATATTTTTTTTTTTTTTTCTTTTCCCCTCCAATAAGCATTCCCAAAGTAGGCCTGGACACTCTGCTGCCACTTTCCTGTTTCATTGCACTTCTAATTCTCTAATAAAAACACGCTGACTCTTTTCTCAACAGTTCAAACACTATGGATTGCTCTCAGTCTCCATTCTGTGTTACATTTATCACCATTTGACTTTGACCCAATTCTTTTCTCTTTGTTGCTTTCTTGTTCCAATTCCATAAGATTTCTCTGAAGAAGCATTTTCCTGTATGTTTCTAATGTGTCCTTTGCACCATTTAAATATCCTTTGAAATATTCTTTTCCTACCCCAAATCATATATTGCCTCTGCTTGCAGTGACCCTCCTCTTGTCTGTCTGTCGCAATTTTGTACATACTTGAAGATCTAAAGTAAATATTGCCTATTGCATAGTGGCTCACATCTGTAATTCCTTTGGAAGTCTGAGATGGCAGGAGTGGTTGAGGCCAGGAGTTCAAGACCAGAGTTAGCAACATAGTAAAACTACAAAAGTTTTAAAAAATTAGCCAACATGGTTGTACTCCCACAATCCCAGGTGCTCAGGAGGCTGAGGCAGGAGAATCATTTGAACCCATGAGTTTGAGGTTGCAATGAGCTATAATGCCACCATTGCACTCTAGACTGGAAAAAATATAATAATAAAAGAAAAGTGAATGTCATCCATTTCATACACTCCGTGTTTTCTTAACTAAAATGTAATGCTTTTCTCTGTGCTTCCATAGCACTTAGTAATATTTTTCAAATTCTGACTCTTGTTACTATTTCTTATGAAATGTTTCAAAAGTAAAGAGAAAAAATTGATGTAGGAGACACTTAAGCTATAACACCTTAGCATTTGCACCATTTGTTTTAGATCAATTTTTAGTAAAAAAAAAATACATATATGACAAAATGCTCCTGCTCTTCCTGAGAAAACAGTCATCCTGAAATAATTATTGCTAGAAACAATAGTCTGTCTATCCTATGTTTTATATTTTGACACCTATAGGTATATTTTAATGCATATGTGTATACATATTTATAACACAGATGATCTTAAAATGCATAATATTGATTTCTGGGGATACTTTCTGCACATAGTATTTTGCAACTGGTTTTTCAACTACTCATTATGTTTAGCAATTTATATTGGTTGATAATACACTTGTTTAATGTATAAGTCATTAATTTTAAATCTACATGAGAATTCAATGAAATCTATTTGTTAATATATCACTGGATATTAATAATTTGGTGTTTTGTTTTATTTGTTCTGTTTTATATTACAAATATTGTTATAATAAACATACTTTCAGACATTTCTATGTGGTATATCTACAGTGGCCCTAAAGTCTCTTTATCCTAACAAGAAGTGACCTGTGTGTTCTACTCTCGGTACAAATATGTATTTTCTCATCTGATCATATAAACCCTTCATTGGGAGTTCTTATCATTAGGGTACCTGATAGCTCTTATCAGATCATTGTTATAAACAGGATCTCCTGCATAGCGACTCCATAGCCGCCTTATACATGAAAGTCATTATTAAGTATTGCCAAAGTGCTCTCCAAATGGGTTGGTCCTACTTCTATAGATCCTTACCAAGAATTGGTATTACTATACTTTTAATTCTTTCTTTTATCCAATGTATAATAAAATTATTAAAATCATTATTTTAATGAAAATGTTATTTCATATGCAGAGTTATTATCTCTTTGCACACTTATTGGCAATAATATCTCTATTCTGAGAATTGACTATCTATAATCTTTAGCAAGTTAACATTAACTATTTAGTTCCAGAACATCTGGGTACAACAGTGTTTTTCAACCTTTTTATCTCATGAAACACTTGAACCTATAAAATTAAACTTCCACAGCACACTTCAATTATATTGATCAAGAAAAAGAGTAAAAATAAAAAGATACTTACTGTGCTATGAATTTCTTTCAAAAGTAATTTAATTAATAATCTTCAAAATTTTCACAGAACACATAAGATTCTCTGACGGCACACCAGTTGAAAATCACTGGTGTAAAGGCTATATGAAAACTACGTCTTTCATATACACTGAAAATATGTACTTTCCATCTCTGGTTTCTTCACGTTGGTTGTGATTTTTTTCTGGCATAGAAACAATTTTCACCTAATACAGTCAAATATAAGAATATGCCTACATGTTAATTAGGAACATAAATTCTTATGTTCATATTTAAAGAAACATTATAAATGCAATCATTCTGAAGATATGCTTCTATATACTGTGATCCTTTGTATTTGCTAAAATTTTGAAGTTTTTTTATATTTTGGTTTTTAATATCTCTACATTATCTTTTGCTAAGATATAACTATATAAATTTGGATTGGAGAGAGAATATAATAGAAAAGGAATGGCAAAATTTGCTATTATACTTTAACAAAGATCTCTATGAGGATTTTCCTTAAAATCTTAAAGATGTATTACTTGTATAATTTTATTTTATTTATTTATTTATTTATTGTAGAGACTGAGTCTCACTTTATCACCCATGGTAGAGTGCAGTGGCATCACACAGCTCAGAGCAAAGTCCAACTCCTGGGCTTAGGTGATTCCCTTGCCTCAGCCTCCTGAGTAGTTGCCCACCACAGCACCTGGCTATTTTTTTGGCTTGGGCTGGGTTTGAACCCACTACCCTCAGTATATGGGCCTGGCACCCTGCCCAATGAGTCCCAGGTGTCGCCCTACTTGCATCATTTAAATAAAAATAAAACGAACCCTCAAAAATTAATTTTTTTAATTATTAACATCAACTACATTAACATTGTCAATTCTTGCTTCCCAAAAGAAAAGGACATAAACATCTTCCATCATAACAATTATAAAACTGCTATGAAAAGTTTGGGGGGGATAGCACCTACAATTCCATCATTAAAAAACAATCACTATAAACCATTAAATAGTCTTCCGTCAAGTAGCAAGGATAGTGAGTATAATTGAAATGTCTAAGTAATTTTGTATCCATCATCCCTAAAATACAAAGTTTATCTAAATAAATGCAAAATTTTATCTAAAATATTCAATAAGTTAAATGTGCAATAAATGTAAGTACAGTGTGAAGGATATATCTCGGTTAGCTCCATTCTGTATCATAGCAGTTTTTATATGTGCTTTCTCTGTCGTATTTAATATCCTGGAAAACAGATTTAATATGTTGGATATCTTTGGAAAAGTTACAATCCCGAGTGTAATTGCCACACAATATAGGAACTCAATAGCTGTTTAGTTTATTAGAACTGAAATCCTGGGTACCCATAAACAATATGACTTATAAAATTGGGACAGGTAATGAACAGCCTTGGACTTAAGATAAGAAGATTCAATGCTTGCAATTTTAGCACTCTGGGAGTTTGAGATGGGTAGATTGCTTGAGCTCAGGAGTTCAAGACCAGCCTGAGTAAGACAGAGACCTTGTCTTTCTAAAAAAAAAAAAAAAAAAAAAAATAGAAAAATTAGACAAGCATTGTGGCACATACCTATAGTCCCTGCTACTCAGGAGGCTGAGATAAGAGGATCACTTGAGCCTAGAGTTAGAAGTTGCTGTGAGCTGTGACACTATGGCACTCAACCCCAAAGCAACAGAATGAGACTCTGTCTCAAAAATTAAATTAAATTAAATTAAAAATTTTCACAAAGAAGATTCAATCCTATAAAAAATGATGTGTTTTATCATTTTCTAAATCCCTCTATATTTATATAAAGGAATACATTTATTTATTTAATAATAATGAATATTATTTAAATAATAATAAGAAAGATCCCAATAATTTAGATCCCAATAAAGTGTTTTTTATCATGTTATAATTGAGACCTAAATTCACCTTCCCCATGTGAACTCCCACAATATAGCTACTTTTCTTTTACATTTCTGGAATTTAGCTTTTCGATTCCAAAATAACATAGACTTCTCGTAATTTTTGGAACCATGGAACCCCACATATGGCCCCTTACCTGTTTCTATTAGCTTTATTTCCTACTTCTGAAGTAAATCCACTATAAAATAGGTTTCAATCAGATTCCAGTATATGGCAAATTCTCACTTCCATGCTTAATTTTGTCAGGCATGCCTTTACCAATTACCGTAAATCACAAATTGATAAAGACCAGCTCATAAGGATAGTGGAGTCATTTCACAATTAGGAAGCAGGAAAAAAAAATGCTGACTGGAAAGCATGGCAGCTGTCTCATCATTATTCAGTCATTTTCAGAGCCTCATTTTACCTATTTGTAAAATGTGAAGGACTAGTGTACTCAATCTTTAAGATCATTTTTAGTAATATTATATCACAGGTACTCGCTTTAGAGATTACTTTGATAATTATCCATGTCCTGTGTATTATATTTCTTTTAAATTGATCTTTCTCTCAAAACAGTGTCTATTTCTCTATTTTTGGCCATTGTAATTTCCTCCTATAGCATGCTATTCCTAACTAATTTATTGGAAGTGTTAGTCACAGAAGATCAAATAGGTCTCTTGTTTTCAAAGGTTATGTCTTCTTGCGAAATGCCCTCATTTCACAAAACAGGCACATTTCAGTTTAACACTCTTCACAGATAGTGCATATTTTGCACATTGAAGATTTGTGGGAACCATGGGTCCAAGAAGTCTATTGGCAACATTTTTCTATTAGCATGTGCTCACTTTACATCTGTCAGCACTTTTTTGGCAAAAAAAAAAGAAAAGTTTTAATTGTTATATACATTGCTTTTTAGATACACTTCCATTGTACATTTAATAGGCTATGAAATGTACATGTAAACTTTCATATGTTGTATTCAGTGAAAAACAAAACAAGTATGTCATATGCTTTTATCGCAATATTCATTTTATTGCTATAGCTTGGAATGAAACCTGCAATATCTCTGAATATGCTTGTACTTTTCTTTCTTTCTTTCTTTTTTTTTTTTGAATATGGAACGCTTCACGAATTTGTGTGTCATCATTGCTCAGGGTCCATGCTAATCTTCTCTGTATCGTTCCAATTTTAGAATATGTGCTGCAGAAGCGAGGACCTTGTACTTTTCTTTATAAATTCATCCATTCATGGACATCTGGCCCAATTATTGCAACAGAGAGACAGATAGCCCCAGATGGGCGATTTACAATTAGATAATTATAAATAGTCTGTAACCTGCTGCACTCTTGAGCAATCTTCATGTGATCTCTGCCGATTGCTTTTCCAAACTCAATCTTCCTTTAAATAATAATATCTGGAGTCTAGTTGAATATCAGTTTAAAAACACAAGTTAAGTACAAATAGAAGTTTCTATTTTTTAACTCCTTCAATAGGTCATTATCTGTTCTTATTCAAAAAACCTTAAAAGAAGAAAATGAAAGTTCCAACAGGGATGTTCTATATACTGAAACCCCTTCCCAAAGCACCTCATGAGTCCTCAGATTTTTTTCATATTATTGACAAAATATTGGGAATTAAGTGTATCTTTCTTATGCATTTAAAATACATAAAAATGTATGTTGAATTTAACTGATATAAAAATAGACCTTTTAAGAGTATTGCAAAAAATTGCTCTATAACATTTAACATACTAGTATTTATTTTTTGTAGGATGTGATTTTTGTCATAGATGGCTTTTATTATTTTAAGGTGTGCCCTATCTGTGACTAAATTCTTAAGTGTTCTTATCATAAAGGGTGCTGTATTTTGTCAAATTCTTTTTCTTCATCTAATAAGAAGATCATATAGTCTTTGTTTTTTCTTCTATTTATGTGGTGAATTATATTTATAGATTTGTACATGGTGAACCAACCTTGCATCTCTGGTATGAAACATATTGAATGGCGAAAAATTTAAAGCATTCCCACTTCGACTTGGAACCAGACAAGATTGTTCATCATCCCCACTTCTATTCAACATATTGCTGGAAGTCAATGGGTAAATAAGACCATTCTATTTGTAAACCATTTCTATTTGTTGACAATATGATTTTACATCTAGAAACACCAAAGATTCAACCAAGAGACTTTAGAATTGATAAATAAATTCAGCAAACTCTTAGGTTACAAAATCAATGTGCACAAATCAATAGCTTGCAACTACACCAACAATAATCAAGCTGAGAATCAAATCAAAGATACAATAAACTTCACAGCAGCGTCAAAGAAAATGAAACATCTAGGAATATATTTAAATAAGGAGGTGAAACACCTTCACAGGGAGAACTATGAAACACTGAGGAAAGAAATTTCACAGGGCGGGTGACACCTGTGGCTCAGGGGGCAGGGTGTCTGCCCATATACCGAGGGTGGCGGGTTCAAACCCAGCCCCAGCCAAACTGCAACAAAAAAATAGCCAGGCATTGTGGCAGGTGCCTGTAGTCCCAGCTACTTGGGAGGCTGAGGCCAGGGAATCACCTAAGCCCAGGAATTGGAGGTTGCTGTGAGCTGTGACACTACAGCACTCTACTGTGGGCAATAAAGTGAAACTCTATCTCTACAAAAAAAAAAAAGAAAGAAATTTCAATGAGTGTAAACAGATGAAAAAACATCATGCTCATGGATTGGCAGAAAACATTGTTAAAATGTCTACATTACTCAAAGTGACTTACAGATTCAATACAACCCCCATTAAAATACAATGCCTTTTTTGGAAGATCTAGAAAAAATGGTTCTATATTTCATGTGGAATCAGAAAAGACTTTGAATAGCCCATGCAATTTTATGTAATAAAAACAATCTGGAGGCATCACTTTACCAGATTTCAGGCTATACTATAGGACTATAGTAATCAAAACAGCATGGTACTGGCATAAAAATAGAAACATAGGCCTATGGATAGAACAGACAATCCAGATATCAACCATCCTTATATTCCCACCTGATTTTTGACAAAACAGACAAAAATGTACATGGGTGGAAAGAATCTCTATTCAATAATGGTGCTGAGAAAACTGTATAGCCACATGTAGAAGACTGAAATAGGACCTTTACCTCTCACTACTCTAAAAATTAATTTATGATGGATAATAGATTTAACCTTAAGGCCAGGAAACTAAAAGAGTTCTAGAAGAAAATGTTGGAAAAATTCTGATAGATATGAGCCTTGGCAAATAATTTATGAAGAAGACCCTCAAAGCAATTACAACAATAGCAAAAATAAATAAATGGAACATGATCAAATTAAAAAAGCTTCTGTGCAGCCCAGGACACAATCAATAGAACAAATATACAACCTGCAGAATGGAAGAAAATATTTGCATGCTATACATCTGATGAAGGGCTGATAACTAGAATCTGAAAAATACTCAAGCAAATTAACAATAAGATATCAAACAACCTCACTAAAAATTGGGCAAAAGATACGAACAGAAGTTTTTTAAAAGAATATAGAGTAAGGACCAACAAACACATGAAAAAATGCTCAATGTCACTAGTGATCAGGGAAATGCAAATTAAAATCACTTGGAATTATCGCCTAACTCTGGTGAGAGTGTGTTATATATTAAAAAGTCCCAAAATGGCATGGATGTGGGATGAAAGAAACAGTGAAGGATATTCCAGAATAGAAGAGATTAATAACCCTGAAATTATCAAGACTGTGGAAGACAAAGAAAGACTGAGAAAATATTGTGGATTAAAAGAATGTAAGGAAAATTATCAATTTAATATAATGTGGAATCCTTACTGGGATTCATGAAAGGCAAAACTGGTAAAATTTGAGATAATTTCTATAGTTGAAAGAATAGCATTGTACCATTGTTAGATTCCTGGTTTTAATAATTGCACCATGGTTATGGAAGATGTTAACATTAAAGGAAGCTAGATGAGGGGCAAATGGAAACTCTCTCATTATTTACACATTATTTTTATAAGCCTAAAATTGTTTTCAAATTAAAAATAAAAACAACAATAAAAGGAATGTAGAGAAACAAGCTTTTATTAACTGTTGGGAAGAATTTTATGATTAATTTTATACCATATGGTAAAGTTTAATATAAGCATACTTGTTAAACCAACAATATCCCTTCTGGGCACATACTTAAGGGAATAATTTTCAAATTATTAAATTGATTCAGTGGTTAGGCAAATTTTTTTTTAAGAATACAGAATAAGGTAGGATGGATTAGAGAACATCAAAGTGCATCACAGTACCAGGAATGTTGTTTTATGAATATAAAATTCATGTATGTGTGCACAGTGCCACCATGCACAATTGGGCATATGCAATACTGTGCATGTGTGTGTTTATTGGATTATGTCATTGAATATATTTTTTACTGAAGAATGTGTCAACACCATGGGTTTAGAGAAATTCTAGGGCTTTTAAACAATAGATTAGAAGAATTTTAATGCTTATTTGTGGAACTAAATAATTGGAAACAAATGTAGAGCTAAAGAAGAATGAGTAAGTAAACTGTGCTATATGTGGTAGCTACATTTATTAGCCAAATTTGACTTGTTTCCTGTTTTTGTGAGTTGAGCTTTATTGGGACACAGGCCAACAATTTTTTTATGTTGTGTCTATGGCTACTTTTACCCTACAAAGGAAGAACCGAGTAACTGCAGCAGACACCTTATGACTTACTTAGACTAAAATATTTTTTATCTAAGCTTTTACAGACCTAGATATATACACCTCTGCTATATAAAAAAATTATTATAGTGTACCCATATACATCAACATTGATTAAGTTACTAAAGTAGATAAAACTTTGCAGAACAAGATATTATTTTTTAGAGTTTGAGAACATTTGATGTAATGTGCAAGTGTATGTGTAGTTTAAATATGAAAATATGCATGTGTTAATTTTCTATTGCTGGTAAAAAATTATAATAAACTTATAAACTTAATTGCTTAAAATAAACTATATTTATTACTTCACAGTTCTGTAGGTCAGAAGTATAAGCACTGGATAACTGGTTTTCTGTTCCGGGTCTCACCAGATGGAACCAAGGCCAATTCTATGGTCTTATTTGTAGCTTCAGATTCTTTTCCAACCTCATTCAAATTGTCAGAAGAATTTAGTTCCTTGCCATTGTGTATGTGATGTCACCATTTCCTTGCTGCCTATTTGCCGAGGTCACTCTCAGCAACTACAGGCTGTCTAGAAATTTTCTGAGGTGTTGCTTGCCATGTGTCTCCCTCCATCCTCAAAACCAACAATAGAGAATCCTCCCAAAATTAAATTTCTTTCTCAGGAACAGTTAAGCTCTCTGATGAGGTCAGGCTATTTGAGAAAAACCTTCCTCTGCTAAGGTCAGATGATATGGGATTTTCATCATATCTTCATAATTCCTTCACAGAAGCACCTGAATTACTGTATAATTGACTAACTAAGAGGTGTGTGTATACCATGGCCTAGGACTCTGAGGAACCATCTTTGAATTCTGCCTGTACAATGCATAAGAAGCATAAATTCCATTTAATAATAGTATTTACCACAGAAATATAGGAAAGCAGACATATTTATTTTAAGAGGTACAAATGTGTATTGAAATTTCCTGTAATATTTTGTTTCCTAAACATAATCTAAAGGAAGTATGGCAAATTATTAAAATGCAATTATGTTAGACATTTAGCCTATAGATGGGCATTACAATATTCTTCATATATCTGAATTTTCCCATTTAAATAAAGGAAATTTATTTCTTTTGAAGTTGCCTTTTAAATCTCTCCTTTCAGCTGAAGTATTTTCTAACATTTTCTTTATTGTTACACCCTCATAACTCTCTTAGCACCATATTTAATACTCACACCCATCTATAAACATCATGTATACACAATATAATTTACACACATTAATGATGATTAATATAAAAAGCCTGTTAGGAAAGTAAGAGTACATACTTGAAAAAAAAAAATACATCTGTCCCTCAGTAAGTTGAAGTTCTGGTATCCTCACAAGTAGACCTGCTTGGCTGAGTTGAAACAATTTTGTTTTTTGTCTGTTTGTTTGTTTTTTACTCTGTCTAATTAGCTTTTAACTGTTAGTGCCCATGTCTTCCTTGCCACAAAACTCTGAATTCTTGAAGAAATTCAGCTTTTATGATCCTTAGCCCTTAAAACAGTAACTCATATATAGTAGGGACTCTTAAAACACAAGATTTTATTAATTAAACATTGTAGAACTCTTCCTGTCTCTTCAAGTGAGAGGGCACACTAGAAAACTTAAATCCCCTTGTACATCTGTATAGTGTGTGAGTGTGTGTTTGGGGGTGTTAGATATAGGATCATATTTTGACATTAATAGTCGATGATAAAATTCTATTCTACTTGTCATGTTTGGATCATTATTCCCTAAGGTTAAAAAACTGCATTATCTTTGAACAATGAGAAATTCCATACCCTATTCTAGAATTTCATCAGCTGTAACCTTTGGGTTCCCATTTACATTATCTCACTGGTTGGCTGGTTCTCAAATATCCAATCCTTAGAATTAAAAGCCATAATATGAACTGTGCATATTAATAATAATATGTCGTGACCCCTATTGCTTTATCTTGGTCACAGCAGGAAGGAACCAGGCATGACACGAATTAGAAGTACAAGCTTAGCCTGCAACTGCCAGGCCTCTGCAGTGTGGCCCACAGCCAGAAATGCTCCTGGCAACTGCCTGGCCATATGCCCGTGCTTGCTGGGCTTCCACAGGTTCGCCGTGTGCTAGAGACTCTGCCGGCAACTGCCAGGCATCTGCAGGTCTTCCCCCAGCCAGGAACTCCCCCAGTGATCATGCAGGCCTCTGCCTAGCACCCTCAGGTTCCCTGCAGATCAGCCACTGGCGAGTAAATCCCCTGGCGACCATGCGGTTCTGTGCCTGAGCTTGCAGGGCTTCTGCAGTCCTGCCTTCTTCCAGGAATTCTGCCTGCAACCCTCAGGCCTCTGCAGGTCTTCCGCCAGCCAGGAACTACACCGACAAACACGCAGACCTCTGCCTGGCACCTGCAGGGCCCCTGCAGGCCTGCCTATGGCTACTAAATCCCCTGGCAACAATGCGGCTCCATGCCCAATCTTGCAGGGCTTCCGCAGGCCTGCCTTCTGCCAGTAACTTCAACTGCAACAGCCAGGCCTCTGCAGGTCCAGCCCGGGCAAGGAACTCCCCCAGGGACCACCTGGCCCTGCGTCCTGTGTTTGCCAGATTTCTGCAGGCCTGCCGTCAGCTACAGTCTCTGCCGGCAACTGCCAGGCCTCCACAGTCTGCCCCCCCCAAAAGTGATGAAGCAGCCTCACAAGACACAGAATCCCTTATTCATGAGATTATGAAAGAAAACTTACCAGACATGCCAAGAGATTCTGAAATTCAGATAGCAGACAGTTTCAGAACCCCAGCACAACTCAACCCGAATAAGACATCCCCCAGGCACATCATAATTAAATTCACTAAAGTAAATATGAAGGAGACAATTTCAAAAGCAACCAGATGCAAGAAATCGATAACCTACAAGGGGAAGAATATTAGAATAACTGCAGATCTCTCTGATCAAACTTTTCAAGTGAGAAGAGAATGGTCGTCGGCTTTTAATCTCCTAAAACAAAAAACTTTCAACCCAGCATCTTGTATCCAGCTAAACTGAGCTTCATTTATGATGGAGAAATTAAATACTTTACTGACATCCACATGTTGAAAAAATTTGCCATAACTAAACCAGCTCTCCAGGATATTCTCAGACCTATTCTCCATAATGACCAGCGTAATCCCCCAACGCAAAAGTAAATTCATCCAGAAACGTTTTATCAAAGTCCAACTCTCACAGTGACAAAAGGATTAAAAATGTCCACTAGATCTTCTCAAGATTTATCATTGGTTTCAATTAATGTGAATGGTTTAAACTGTCCTCTAAAGAGGCATAAGTTGGCTGCCTGGATACAAAAACTCAGGCCAGATATCTGCTGCATACAA
>CAUYRH010162039.1:0-12107 GCA_963574655.1 Perodicticus potto
GCAGGACAGGTCCTCACGGTGACATGTCCAGCTATACAGGGAAGGGCGCTGGAGAAGCAGTTGTCAAGGGCAGGACAGGTCCTCACGGTGACATGTCCAGCTACACAGGGAAGGGCTCTGGAGAAGCAGTTGTCATGAGCAGGACAGGTCCTCACGGTGACATGTCCAGCTATACAGGGAAGGGCGCTGGAGAAGCAATTGTCAAGGGCAGGACAGGTCCTCACGGTGACATGTCCAGCTACACAGGGAAGGGCGCTGGAGAAGCAGTTGTCAAGGGCAGGTCAGGCCCTCACGGTGACATGTCCACCTGCCCAGCACACTGGGAAGGGCGCTGGAGAAGCAGTTGTCAAGGTGTTTCTAGATAATGCAAGTTCTAACCAGATTTCATCTGACAAGAGGTGCCTTAGCCTCAGGGTTGCACAGTGACATTGAGAACTGACATATAACTTACTCTCAGAGAGGGAATATGTAAAAGAGAAAAAATATGTAAGAGCGGGAAATACTGTAAAGAAACCAATGAAGAAGAAGGGAAAGTGAAAAAGGAAGAAAACCATGCAGTAACTTCTTACATAGAACCAATGCTATTACATGCTTTCCCCATCTGGAGGTTGGTAGAAATCATAATTTCCATCGTATTGAGGTGATTATCACAAATATCTTTTTACAACTTCTTTTTTTTTTTTTTTTTTTTGCAGTTTTTGGCTGGGGCTGGGTTTGAACCCACCACCTCTGGCATATGGGGCTGATGCCCTACTCCTTTGAGCCACAGGCGCCTCCCTACAACTTTTAATATATAACCAAAAATCAGTATACCTAATACTGAGCATTCTTATCCAAGTATATCAGCAGCACTGTTCCCACAAACCACGTTTGAGCTCCGTGATTATCTCCTGAAGTTTCAGATATCACAGACTAAGGGTATTCTCTATACTTGCTGTGACCTTGAAACTTACCTGACTCTTAATGTTAAATAGTGGCCAAAGTGTCACTGATCTTTCATATCAATAAAAAAATTTCATTTAGCTCCCCCCGGTGATGTATTCAATATTTGGTTATTTTAGCTTTAAAACATAACATAGCAATTTAGGTTTAAAAGCCCTGCAGCTAAAGAAACTAAGGAAGACTTCAGTTTTTATAATTGATACTCAGGAAATAGGAACAAAGAACAAAGAAAACTAAGAACTTGTCTAAATTTCTCTAACCCGCTTTGTTAATTGCCATCCTCATAAAATTGCTATTAATGCAAATTTTATTAATGAGCTTCACATCATTCCTCCAGATTCAATGCTCTGCTGAAATATATAAGCCATTTTGAGCAGTGTGTCCCTGATAGACAATTACCCCAGCAGCAGCTGTGAGCTGAGCCTGCCCTGAATGTAAGTTTAATATAAAATGAACTAAGGTGAAGGGCTATGACTTCAGGTTAACTTTGGAAAGTTTACCGTCTAAATGCAGAGAGCAGCTTGTGTGGTTGGTTGTGTTGCTGGGAAAGGAAGCGCCGTGTGCTGCACCAGAGCACCCACCGGACACCGGGGTTGAGCAAGGTGGCTTTGGTACCACCACACGGGATCCGGGGCGTCTCAGTAAGAGCCTGTGATCAAGACCCTCCTGCAGGGTTTGGGCTTCTGTGGGGAGAGTCTGAGGAGGCAGAGCTTTGGTTTACGTTGAGTGTTGGCAGAATCCTGGTGGCAGTTGCAAGACTGATGTCTCACCAGATCTGACCCACAGGGGCGCGGCCGCGAGCTGCCACAGAGGAAGAAGGTGCTCCTTCTGTGAATGAGTTTGGACAGTGACGTTGTCTGAAGTGAATGTTCTGTGACATTGTTACTTACTGTCCTGCTGGAGACCACTGTCACCTATCCATAAATCTGAGAGCTTTCGCTTTTACCCCTAAATCAGAGACAGGTAACATCACATTGGGCTGGGCCGGGGTCAGGTGGCTCTGGTGTCAGGGACGCTGTGGGCTGTCTCGCCCTCTCATTCTCCCTGCCCTTTCCTCCCTCCTTTTCCCCCTTTCATTTCCTTTCATTCTTTTTCCTTTTTCCTTTTCTCTCCCTTTGCCTTTCTCTTCCATTTAATCTGGTTGGAAGAACCTCAGCCTGGCACTCTTTGGGGTTTGGTGTTAGTTACTGTTAAGTGAGAATGGGCCAGAGAGGTAAGGTGGTCTGGGGGTCCCTGTTCCTACAGTGTCACCCAGAGGAAAGAACGAGCCAGTCTTAGTCCCAAGTCATCTTAGCAGACGGGCACAGAACAGCCCACGCTTACGTGCTGGAGAACCGTCCCCCCTCGGTCCTCAGAAACTGAGAGTCTACCTGCAGTGTCCCGCTCAGGGGGACGAGATGACGTGAAGCTGGGCTTGGAGATCTCTCTCTGTGAAGGGTCAGAGAGTGAATATATTTAATTTTCTGAGCGATATCATCTCCTCACAGCTATTCAATTGTGCTCTTGAAGTCCCCAAAGCAGCCACAGACAGACGGTGTGTAAACATATTACTCCAGTACAACTTTACTCCCAGCCCGGCCCTGGGCCCGTGTGGGCCGCCCAGCTGTGGTTTCCAGAACCTTGGTGCTTAAAGGCAAAGCTGGTCACTCCTCCGGTCCTAATGGGCGGTTTCCCTGTGAAAACAAATGACACAAAATCAAACAGCTCTCACGGGGGATGTGGGGCTCCCACTCTTTCTTGCGGTTATATGACGGCTTCATACTCATGAATGAACTATCCTGGGTAGATTTTCATGACCAAATGTTCAGTGACTTTACTCTTGTCCTGGAATATTCCTTCCTGTTTAGGAGACTACAAATGTCAAGTAAATGGTAATCGCCTTTTATGCAAAAGTTAGGCTGCATAAGCTATCCATACCAAGTCATTTCAAAGTAAATTATCACTCGGATGACGTTTGTAAGGCTTGGTTAGGATGGAAATCCCCTGAGACATCCTGAGTGTTGGGTGCTGAATATGAGGACGTTGGCCCTGGTTAGAGAGGAGAGAGGAGAACTTGTGAATAGGGGCAGGGCCTACGCTGTAGTTGACACTGGGGACGTGACGGAGGCTGGCACAGGAACATCACTCACGTTCGTATTTTTATTTTCCTCCTGTATTTTGTGGAGACGCAGTTCTGCTTGCTCCATTCCCGTGGCTTCGTCCATCCTGTACGCATTTTTCTCCTTCACAAGTTCGTATTAGCCACCGATTCTACATCCTCTTCCCTATGACTCTCTCACCTTTGTCCTCAGCTTTCTATTCCCAAGTCATTCCAGCTGTTGCCCCGGCTGCCCAATCTCTCTTCTCTGCATACGGCCCATCCCGCGCCTCTAGGGGGAGGTGGGAATTGACAGGACCTCATCTGCTGGGAGAGAACACTGTGGCCCTGGGTCTTGTGTTCTCTTCTAGGCTGTGGGGGTGTCTAAATGATGTATTAGCGCTGCCTCCTTTTCCTATCAACTACATATTAACACCACGATGAGAGAGGGAGTGCGTACATGAAGAGTGGAGACTCTGAAGTATGGACAGGGGATCACTGACTTTTTAAGAGCAGCAATTTTTTATTGACGTGACAGTTCATTAAATGTCAGAAATTGTGCTTGGTGAATTCACATATATTAATAGCTGCGGAGTCCTGGAAAGGCCTTATTATTCCGTTTTCCAGTTGGGAGAAACTGAAGCCTAAAGTGTGCAGCCTTTTCACTGACCTTCGCCAATTAGTGGTAGAGCTAGAATGTTCACTCTTATCTGTATTATTCTCAGATTTTCTGCTCTGCCATCCTGCCCCAGAAGGCAGCCTGGGAGTAGCAGAAGGGGTTATGGGGTGAGTTTTCAGCATTGCCCTGAAATACAGGATACCACCATCAAGGCAACATGAATGAGAACTTGGCATAGAGTGTGACTGTTCCAAGGTCTCCTTTTGATTGCTGAAGTGTGCGCCTCCACCATCCCTCCTTTGCACAAGGTAATCCAAAATGCCACCTGTTTTTCATCGTCAGGTAGGTACAGGTTAGATGTGGTGGCTTTACTGCCAAAACCTGAGGCAAAATTGCATGGCAGGTGGCAAGTGATTGTCACTCCACTAACTCTTCCAAGTCTCACTCTTACCCTCAGCCTTTAGGCTGCCTAGTGGAAATCTAAGCCCTAAAATTAGAGCTCTGTCCCCTCAAATGGCCTGTGCTCTTACCTTACTCTGTGTCTTTTTTCTTTTCCTTTGAGGCGGAGATGGGGAGAAGGCTTGTTTCCATTACTGAGCATCTGCTGCTACTCAGCATTACCGTAATTGCTCCTTAGGAAGGATAGATTGTTCCCAGGGAACATGTGCAAACTAAAAGGAAAGTCAGTCAATCGAAATACCTAATTGCTGGGAAATTGGGAAGCTTGTTTACAGGTGGCATCCCTGGCCTCAGCCCACCTCCTCCGTCATTCCACTTCCTCCGCCAAGGAAGGGTGGGATCGCAAATTGCCCTTTCCCTGCCTCAGAAGGTGAAATATCATAAGGAATAAGCAGCTGACGATCAGAGACAAATATAATTCCTTCTCATCCTGAAATTCAGGAACAATAGACAGGTTTGGAAAATGGTGGGAGTGGAGGACGAGTGTAACGGGCCACTTTGCCGTCTGTGTGTTTTGAAAGCGCCCTGCTTGGTGAGAGATGACCTGCTCCCCCAGATAGCAGATTCTCTTGCATTTTTCACTATGAGGATTTTTAACTGTACTTAATGCTTTTCCAACCGTCTAAGTCCTTTTATCTTTATAGCATATATGCCCCCCACAACACTGGTAAGCACTGTTCCGATCTAATTTAATACCCACATTAGAGCACATTTTAAATATCATATCATTAAGTCCGTAAACAACTATGCTAATGTCTGAAGTAGCCTGCCTTGCTCAAAATACATTATAGTTGCCGACACCATAAAATCCCATTTACTTTTGCTTAAAAGTGTTTGACATTGAATTTGCTTTCCCTGAACTGTAATTAACAACATTCTGAACTGCTTACAAGATGCAATTGACCAGCGGTATTAATCACACATACGGAGAACCTGGCCATTACGTTTGACTTTTTTCTTTCTTTCTTAGGTGTTGTTGGCATCTAATCGCTGGTGAAAACTAAGGAAATGGCCCTTTTCACTATGCTCCATGGAGATTTAATTTTCTTTGTATATTTAGTCTATAATGATTTTTTTCATTTGTATCAGATCTCGATTCTAAATTTCTATAGACATGGAATAAAACCCAGAAACAGTATTTCTTGTCAAGAGGAGAACAGTTTATTCCGGATAATTAAATCCAGGAATATTCAAAGAAAACACGGCAAGGAACATAAATTAGGTTCTCTCAAGGGATATAGGTTGTTCCTCATGAATGGATACTGACTAAACAATTTTGTGGGAAGCTCTGAAAAGTCATTACTGGTTTTGAAAGTTTTGAAAACTAGCACATTTTGTAGAGGAAAGCAAGAGATTCAGTTCTGGCACTGGCAAAAATGCACTTCAGGCATTCACAGAAGTTTCATTTTTGTATTTAGCAGTATTTATGAACCTGCATATAAGATTTCTGTACATGTAGTATTATGAATGCTTGTGAAGATATTTTTCTTTCCCTCCCCCCCTCTCTTTTTTGGTTTTTACATTTGCCCAAATGCCATTTGAAGGAGCAAAGAATAAAATAAAGTGTAAACATCCAAGTAAAATAAAATTTAAAAAGCAGAGATCTGGGGCAGCGCCTGTGGCTCAAAGGAGTAGGGGCGCCAGCCCCATATGCCAGAGGTGGCGGGTTCAAACCCAGCCCTGGCCAAACATTATATAGAACCATACTGTTTACATAGCCCCAGGGTCAGACTCTTTAAGTGCCAGGAGACAGGGCACTCTACCTTTTGCCTACCCTTTACTCTTTCTAGAGCTATAATACACTAGATGATGAATAATTGCTAGAAAATGAGCGATCATAATTCATGTTGGAATTTTAAAATCATTTTGCATAGCAGATTGCTACTTGCACTTGAAAATTAGCAGTAAAATTTAAAACTAGAAAATTGAAGCTAAATTAAGTATTTGAGAGAATGGACTGTAGAAGCCAGTTGTTTGGGTTTAAATCTAGTGGGGCCTGGAAGTGAGACCAAATCACACACTTTTCTCATCTCTAAATTGAAATAAAGGAAGTCTCTAAATCATAGAGAAATTGTGAGGTTTGAAGAGTGGTCAGAGAATAGTGAGCACTGTATCGGAGACTGTGGTTATTGTCCTTGTTATTCCAGGATACTTTAATACGCAGCATCTAGACTCATGTAAATAGACTGCTGTGTTGATTTTTCCAGAAGCTGTATGTCATTGAATGTCATTCCAATATTGAGGCTTGCTTTGAATCTGGAAATAACGGGAAAAACTATGTACCTTGCAGGAACAAACCTGATTGTAAGGAATTTGCCTCTCAGTTGCCTGTCACTGTAGTGCCCACCGACCCCGACCTTCCCGACACTCATCACTCCCCCAAATGTGCACCTGCCTGGCTCAGCTGTGATAAGTGATTCTGACTCACAGGCACACGCCCAGCGTCCCGGTAATACCGAGCTGCTGTGGTTTCTAGACTTCTGTGTTCTCTCTTGTGTCTCTTTTTACTCGCTGGTGTTTCTGCAGGAAACATCACAGCTTGCCGTTTTTCAGGCCACAGCTTTTATTTTATGGCTCCTACTCTGATCCTGATCCTACCCAGCTGAGGAAGGTTTAACACTTCTTGTGTGGCTACGTTATGTTGTTAGCACGTTTGTCTCTCTAGACAAGAAATTAGGTCAGATCAAAGACTGTGTTTATGTGTTTCCATCTTCCACGGGGCAGAGGCTACCAAGGTGTCTGGCACACAATGAATATTGGTTAAGTTAAAGACCACCCTCTTCTTTCCTTCTTTGTCTGATTTCTTTCTTTTTTAATCTTTCATTTTTTTTATTTAGAGATAGGGTCTCACTGTGTTACCTAGGCTGGAGCACATGGGTGGGCTTATAGCTCATGAAACCTGGAATTCCTGGGGTCAGGGCAACCCCTGCCTCAGCATCCTGAGTAGCTAGGACTGTAGGTGCACTCTATAGTACCCAGCTAATTCCTTTATCTATTTTGTGTAGAGATGAGGTCTGGTTGTGTTGCTCAGGCTGGTCTAAAACTCCTGCCCCAAGCAATCTTCTTGTCTCAGCCCCCCAAAGTGTTGGGATATAGGTGTGAGCCACCATGCCCTTCCCTCCCCTCCCCTCCCCTCCTCTCTCCTCCCCTCCCATTATTAAGTGCAATAAATAATGAAACGAAATATATAATAGTTACTAATATTAATCTTTTATTTCATAATATTCAAAACTTGCTCAACATTAGGTCTTATTAAACTACAAATGAAAAACACCACCAATGAAACAAAGTATTTCTTAAACATTAGAATTGAGCAGTAGTAGAACATTTTTCATTTTTAATTCAGGAAAAAGAAAAGGAAATAATTTTATCTTCTATAACCTGGAAGTGTGACACTAATTTATTTTTCCTCAAACTTAAAGCACATAGAGATGTTGTCTTTCTCTACACCAGATTATTCTGAAGGATGTTTTGTTGTCTTAAAAATGTTCTGGTAATTTGAGCTACAAGATGCAATTAGGTACACATTTCCTTAGGAGTTTCATTTCTGAATTCTACATTTCATTTCTGCAGTCTACCTCTTTTTTTTTTTTAAAGGATGAGATAATAGTGCAAAATGTAGCAGATTGCAGGCTTGTTTGCATCTAAAGAATTGTGAAAAGTTGGGTGTATGTAGTAGAGTGATTATCCTTTCAATACTGATATTTTCAAATCGTAAAATAAAATATTGAAACAGCATCATTACTTGAGGTACTTCTATTTAGTATATCTTAATATAAAATGAGGTGAGAAGCCTTCTCAATTTCACCCATACAACTTTTTGCTTTTTTTGATCTTAATATCTTTTAATGCAATTTTAAAAATACCAACTATATTCCATGTACATAAGGATCAGCTTGTCAGATTTCACTTCAGTCTGTTATGGACTTGATGTAACTGTGATAAACATATCAAGGAATATAATATAATTTAGTATAATATAAAATTTATGTAATACAAATTTTATAATAGTATTAAATAAATATAAATATAAATTTATTATAATCAATATAAATTTAAATATAAATATAATTTTAGATTATATTAATATAATTTATGTAATATAAATTTTATGTAATTATGTATATGTAAATTTACATTACATTATGTAATATAAATTATGTAATATTACATAAATTTGATATGTTTCTAAAAGAATATCAAATAGGAAGCATTGGTATGTTTTTAAAAAGCCATAAAATAGACCTAAATTATTAAAGGACTATAAAAAATTTAAAAACTTTCTAAATTTAGTTGCTAATATCTGAAGCTACATCTCTTGCTTGCTAATTATACATATTTTTTAGGTTAATGAAAAAAAAAGGTTTTACAATGGAATATTAACCTCATTCATTAGTGGCTACCTAAGAAAATAAGTTTGTACTGATATAAAAAAATTGATCATTCTGTAGATAGCTTATTGTAAAGGATATTAATGAGCATAAAGGTATAATTTTTATATTATTTTCTCCTGTGTGTAGTGTAAGGGTTATTTAAAACCTTCCTTTGTGTTTAGTTTATTATTATTAGAGCTATAAAATGTACACTATATAATATTATGTTATAAAACTTTACTGTGTCTTTTAAAAAATTATAAATAGACTTTAATTTTTCAGAGGCGTTTTAGTGCTATAGCAATATTGAGCAAGGGAAATGGGTGGAGCGCTCTTGTGTCCTCCTGGCCCCACCTTTGTTCTGCCCCCTCCCATCATCAGCATCTCCCACCAGAATGAATATAATTCTTTGCAATTGACGAAGACACATGATCACATCCTATTGTCCAAAATCTGTAGTTTATATTATAGTTCACTCTTGACCTTGTGTATTCGAGGGTTTGAACAAAGATCTAATGGCAGGTCCCCATCCTTACAAAATGCAAAATAGCTTCCCGCCCCCCCAAACTCTCCTATATGTTCTGCCTGTTCATCCCTCCCTCCCCGTAACCCCTGCAACCACTGATCTTTTTATGGTCTCAGTAAGTGTAGGTTTACCTTTTCTAGAGTTTCGTATAGTTGTGATCATGTACTATATATCTGGTCTAGGTTGGCTTCTTAGTAATATTGCTTGTAATTTTCTTCTTCGTGTCTGTTGATAGCTTAGAACCTCCTTTCTTTCAGCGCTGATATATTTTAATGTAAGTGGTTCTTGTTTTTTTTTTTTTCTTTTCTTTTGAGGCAGAGTCTTACTTAGTTGTCCTGGGGGAGCATGCTGGCATCATAGCTCACAGCAGACTTGAACTCTTGGGCTGAAGTGATTCTCTTGTATCAGCCTCCCGAGTACCTGAGACTACAGGTGCCCGCCCCAATGCCCACCAATTTTTAGAAATAGGGTCTTTCTCTGGCTCAGACTGGTCTTGAATTTGTGAGCTCAGGCAATCCACCTGCCTAGGCCTCACAAAGATAACATACTTTTTTTTGAGACAGAATCTCACTATGTCACCCTTGGTAGAGTGCTGTGGCATCACAGCTGACAGCAACCTCAAACTCCTGGGCTTAAGCGATTCTCTTGCCTCAGCCTCCCAAGTAGCTGGGACTACAGGTGCCCACCATAATGCCCGGCTATACTTTTTGTTGTTGTTGCAGTTTTCATTGTTGTTTAGCAGGCCCGGACCAGGTTCGGGTCCAGGTTCAAACCTGCCAACCTTGATGTATGTGGCCAGTGCCCTACCCATTAAACTACGGGTGCTGTGCCATTGTACGTTTTTAAATGTGCGAACATATGTGACTCCCATGGCTACATTTGTTGAAAGCTGCTTGATTGTTGTAAACTAAGGTAGGAGAGAAGCACTGATATTTGTCCTAAATCCCATGAAAATTAGAAGTAAAATATTGTTATTGATTTTATCTCACATTTTCAAGAGAAAAAAATGTAATTTTCCCAACTATCAAATTAGCTAAAATATTCTCAGCCTTCAGGAGTTGTAATATTTTATTATTGGTTGCATTCAGTGTTTTAATCAAATATGTTGAGACATGATGTTTGGGGTACACATCTATAAGTATATTTCTGGGGTACACATCTATAAGTATATTTCTCTATGTTATTTATTTATTTATATACATTTTTATTTTTATGCTTTTTTTGAGAGTGGACCACACTCTGTTGCCCTGTGTCATGGCTTCATGATACCTCACAGCAAACTCAAGCTCCTGGACTCAGGTGATCCACCTACCACAGCCTCCTGAGTAGCTGGGACTTTCGGTACCTGCCTTGATTCCCAGCTAATTTTTCTATTATTAGTAGAGATGCATTTTGCTGTTGCTGTGGCTGGTCTTGAACTCGTGACCTCAAGCGGTTCTCCCCTCTTGGCAGCCCAGAGTGTTTGTATCACAGGTGTGAGTCACCACACCCAGCCTCTCTCTAGGACACGTACATGTATAAATATGTGTATCAGTGCTGCTCAGAGAATAGATCACAGATGGGTGCAGCTCTGTGACCTGTGTGGAGTACCTTAATTGAGACTCAGTATTGAAACACTTTTTATAGCAGTTTAACAGTAAAAATTTCACACTGCTCATCTCTAATAGCATTGAATTTGCTTTTGTATTTTATATGTCTTTGTGTCCATTTTTTTTTTAGAAATTAATTTTATGGTATTATGTAAAAGGTTTATTCTACTATTTTCATCAGGAAATGCAAAATTGTCTTTTCAAGAAAAATAGCTTTTGAAGCACCGCCACATAGTACAGTCATCCACAGTTTTCAAAAGTTTGAAATTAATAGAAATTATTGTTTAGTAGGACAACAGTAGCACATGTTAATTTGTTGTATATTTCAGAGTAACTAAAGGCTTTGAATGGAATGTTCCTCACCCAAGGAAATGACAACTGCTCGAAGGGAATGGATATTCCAGTTACCAAGATTTGATCACTGCCCATTGTATGTTTATGTCACACCATCGTGTGCACTCATAAATTAGTACAACTATTATGTGTCCATAAAATTTAAGATTTAAAAAAAGAAACGAGTGAGATTTGGAATTCTCTTCTTTGAAGATCTCGACAATAGAACAGAGAAATAATCTGTCACGTGCAGGAAGGGTTTCCCTGGTTCCCAGCAGCCTCTGCCCAGCTCCCCGTGGCGCCAACCCCCTCAGGGGACCCTGCCTGGCCCCACATCCTGGTATTTCTGCTTTTGTTCCTTAGTTTGAGCTGGATCTGGTGACTCAGGTCTCACAAAGCAGTGTGATAGCAATGGGATGTCCTTTTGAACTGAGCTTTTAAAAAGGCACTGTTTTGCATCTCCCACCTCCCCCCTTTCCTGGAGGCTCTCACTAGGGGAGGCCCAGATGTTACTCCTATGGGAGGTCCACATGGCATAGATCTGGAGCCCAAGGTCCAGAATTTAGCAAGGAACAAAATCCTGCCCAGAAGTAACCCAGAAAAGTGGACCATTGGTCTGGGCTTCAAAGGAGAAGGCAGAACTTAGTCTCACTTTCAGAGAGATTTGGGCGCAGGGGGCTTAGGGAGCCAAGCTCAAGGCTTCGATTTTTAGAAACTGTAAGATGAAAGTTTGTTGTTCTAGCTGCTAGATTTTGGCATCATTTATTATGCAGCTACAGACAACTAACACACCTTTTTTAAAAAAGGAGAGTTCCTCATCTCCTACTGTTGCAGGAAGACAAGGCCCAACGGAGAGAAAGAGCACCCAAACACTACGTTTATAAGAGGAAGGGCTTTATTCACCAGCTGGGAGCTTACAGCATAGAAGAATTCCAAATGGCCACGCCCTGTCTAGCTTGATTTTCCCTTTTTTATAGACAGTCAAGAAGTTCCACCCCACAGGTACCGTTCTCATTGGCTAGTTTGAATCAAGTGGGAGATGCTAGTCCAGCCCCCGCAGAACTACAGGATTTCATAGAACTTGGAAACTTCCAAGTTCCAGGAAGTTACAAATTCCTAAGGGCTGAGTCACCATGGAGAGGACCCTGCAAGTGTATCCTTGTGCTCTCCTTGACAAAACCTGTTCTCC